>MJUU01056168.1:30241-41690 GCA_002080025.1 Modiolus philippinarum
AGAAATTATCATTATGTCAAGTATATGAGGAAACATACTGGTAACTTTTAGAAATTATCATTACGTCAAGTATAGGAGGAAACATACTGGTAACTTTTAGAAATTATCTTTATGTCAAGTATAGGAGGAAAAATACTGGTAACTTTTAGAAATTATCATTATGTCAAGTATAGGAGGAAACATACTGGGAACTTTTAGAAATTATCATTATGTCAAGTATAGGAGGAAACATACTGGTAACTTTTAGAAATTATCATTATGTCAAGTATAGGAGGAAACATACTGGGTACTTTTAGAAATGATCAATATGTCAAGAGTATAGGAGGAAACATACTGGGAACTTTTAGAAATTATCGTTATTTTGGACCAGAAACAACAATCAATGCACTTGCTGAAAATATATCATGTTTAAATTAAACAAATTAAAATAAAGAACATTGTATTTTTTATTTAATGTAGAAAAGAAAAAAGGTAAATTTGAATGTTGTTTAAACACATGAATTATTTGTGTGGTTATATGTATATATTTATTTTTTTATGTTTTTTTGTGTTCCAGAGTTTGTTAATTGTGTCTCTTTTAAAAAGAAGAATATGTTAATTTACTCCAATAATGTATGTCAAAATTTTTATACCTCCGCCTGAAAAGGTGGGGTATATAGGATTCCTCTGGTCCATCCGTCTGTCAGTCTTTCCGTCCGTCTCTCTGTTTTTTCGTCCATCTGTCTTTCCGTCCTTATGTCCGTCACACTTTTGTAGCCAGATGATAATTTGAGTTTGCTTTGAATATTTTGGAATAATGTTTCTATTGATAAAATGCAGGTTAAGTTCGATTATGACTGTGATCAGATTTTGCATACCAGAGTTATTGCCCTTGATTTAGGCAAAATCTGTAAATTTTATGGTTTCCGGATGATAACTTCCGTTTACTTTGACGGAAAGTTTATTATTTTGGGACATTGTTTCTATTCATAAAATACAAGTCAAATTGAATTTTGATTTGACTTTGATTAGAGTTTGTCTTCCAGAGTTATTGCCCTTGATTTAGGCAAAATCTGTAAATTTTATGGTTTCTGGATGATAACTTCCCTTTACTTTGACGGAAAATTTTAATAAAATCTGTAAATTTTATGGTTTCTGGATAACTTCCGTTTACTTTGACGGAAAATTTTAATATTTTGGGACAATGTTTCTTTTTTATAAAATACAGGTCCAGTTTAATTTTGACCGTGATTAGATTTTGCATTCCAGAGTTACTGCCTTTGATTTAGGCAAAATCTGTAGATTTTATGGTTTCGGGATGATAGCTTTAATTTACTTTGACGGAAAATTTTAATATTTTGGGACAATGTTTCTATTTATAAAATACAGGTCAAGTTCGATTTTGACCGTGATCGGATTTTGTGTTCCAGAGTTATTGCCCTTGAATTAGGCAAAATCTGTAATTTTATTGTTTCCGGATGATAAATTCAGGTAGCTTTTTGAGAAAATTTAAATATTTTTGAACAGTATTGCTAATTATAAAAAAAACAGGTGCAGTTTGATTTTGATCGTGATTGGATTTTGCATTCCAGATTTATTGCCCTTGATTTAGGAAAAATCTGTAAATTTTATCGTTGCCGGATGATAACTTCAGTTTGCTTTGAGAGAAAATTTAAATATTTTGGGACATGGTTATTATTCATAAAATACAGGTCAAGTTTGGTTTTGACTGTGATCGTATTATGTGTTCCAGAGTTATTGCCCTTGATTTGGCAAAATCTGTAAATTTTATAGTCTACAGATGATAACTTCAATTAGCTTTGTGAGAAAATTCCTGCCACTACTAGGATTGCCTATGGGCGGGGGGTAACTTTTGTGATCAGCAGATCACCTTTTCTAGTTTAGTATTTGAATATACTAGTACCTACTAATTGTTATGACCCCACGAATGGGGGACAGTTTTTGGTCTGTCGCTCTGTGAAACTTAAACATTGGATATACTGCGAAAGTAATTCATGGTTCCCCCAAACCATGAATTAAGTTCAAATCTAAATGCATTTTCCTTAAAGTTCTAATGCATAGAATTAAAAACCATAAATTTCAAGTACCAAGGAAATAGTGATACATAGAAAAAAGAAGGGAAACGAGGAATGTGTAAAAGAGACAACAACCCAAAGGGGAGTAATAACAACTCAAAGCCACCATAAGATCTTCAATGAACGGTGAAAAAAACCCAGGCCACACCCAACGGCAGGTCAGAGTTGGCCCCTGAATAAAGAGTAATCAAGTTCAGCAAAATAAACATCATCCTAAACTCCTATAGACATAAAGTAAACTACAATGTAACTAGAAAAAGGACAAGACACACAAAGGCTTAATTAATTCCTGACTTAGGACAGGCGCAAACCTGCTGCGGCGGGGTTAAACTAGTTTTATTGGGCCCAAACCTTCCCCCTACAGCCAATGTGATAAATAAAAAAACAATCGTAACAATGTACATGTGTATTTTAGAAAACCATGAACGTAGATTTCCTCGAATAAAAGTGATATTTAAGAAAACCATGAACATTGATTTCCTTGAATAAAAGTACTTCCACCGTATGGGATATGGATTTCATATTTTACATGTGTATTAATACATGTACATGTATATCTGATGAATCCAGAGATTTATCGTTGTCCAACATGTTGTTGTTTATACAAAAACTTAACAGTACACATATAAGGAAAATATTTGTAGATATAAAAATCATTAATCATTATGTTATTTTAACATCCTGTTTGTTACGTTTAAAAAAAAAACAACCAGAAAAAAATGAATTTGACACCCCAACCATTTTTCTTTATTTCATTTTGGTTATAGATTCAAATTGGGTGTATACTATTTGGTTTCTTTGCAATATTAATGGAACATCTCTCACTTGTAAAATTATCAGATAGAAGTGACTTAGTAATTACTAAAATTAGGTTGTACCCCTATTTCATGGACCTGTTAGTTGACTATTTATTTGTTCTCAAGTTGATTCAGTTAAACCAACCTATTACAATTAAAATCCACAAGCAACTTAAAGAAAAGTTATAACAAATCGTGGCCATGCATACAGAAGTCTGAAATTAGAAAACACAAAAAACACATCCTTGATAAATAACTGTTAGATAAACATACATGTATAATAATCTGGTCATAAATATCATCTGATAATACACAAACACAACAGACGTGTATTGCATGAAGTCATGCTCATTTTATATTGTATAATTTAGTTGACATTTTTATAGAAAGAGATAGAGAGGACATGAATAGATTTTCTATGTGTTGTGAACAATGTAATCCATTATAAAAAAATTGTTAATGTTATACCATTATGTAACTGTAAAGTTACTTTATAACACTTGATATCTCATAAAATGGTTAATTTAAACTGTTTCATCCATTGAAAATTCCTAAAATCATCAAATCATAATAAAACTTAAACACCCTTATGTACTTTTACATATACAACAATAATAAAAAGGGTATGGAATGTTATTAGTTATGGAGAAATATAAACATTAGAATAATAAGTTGAGTAAACTATGCAAAGTTCCCTTTTTATGTGAGGATATCCTTGTTTATGGTCATCTATAATGGTGTAGACCCTCAAGGGTTATATTTGACCAAAGACATTGTATAAATTTATTAGATTATAACTGGGGAACTGTAGGGAGATCTTGTTTTGAAAAAGTAATATGTATTATATTGTAACCCACATTATCCTTGTAGCTGAAAGAGTTATTTCCCTTGAGATAAGATAGACAATATACATAACATACCAATTTTTAACATTTAAACTAGACATTGATTCTGACAATTAAAAGAAACCAAAAAACAAAACAAAACAAAGCAAAAATCCCTTCACTGAGCCTTATGTTGTTAATAATAACAATAGTACATGTATTTGTATACAGATAAAGATCACAGAGGTCAAATATTATGTACAAACATTACTGATGGTAAACATCAGGACATTATGTGTTTTACTAAAGGATATGGAGTAAATAACACATATTTTATATGTTAACTCCAACTGCAATAATTTAAATGAGCTTTATGAGCATTTCAGAAATTTATTTCTCATCACCACCATATGATAAGAAATAATTTTAGTGGTTGTTACACAGAGATATTCAGGCAAATCTTTTTTTGAAATATTTTAATTTCAAAACAATAAGAAATAAAATTGTCTGAAAAAAATATGAAATATTGCAAATCATCGAACTAAAGCAAATAGCTCAAAGTTAGGCCATGTTTACATAAGAACAAGATATAGATAGATCTTAAAAGTTTGAATTGATGATTATTTTGCAAATGACTCAAAAGTCAATACAGATATAAAAAAAATTAGACACTCTAAAAAATGATCAGCATGACAATTATAATCTTTGATGTAGTTTTGAAGAAAATCTTATAATCCTTCTTGGAGTTATTATACTTTTTCTGTAAAATTATCAAAATTTTAATATTAATTATTTTAATTGAAAAAATTATAAGTTAGGGGCCAACTTTTAATTGCAGAACTGTTCAGCTTATCATGCTTATCAAGATCTACTAACTTTGAAATTTTAAAAACAGTTTGAGATAGAGGCTAAGTTTTGAATGCAAAAGTGTTCAGCATGTCAAGAATTAGAATTTATTTTCATGGTAGAAGTTGTGACTTACATGCTCCCAGCTTACCCAAGATGGCTGCCAGTGGGGAACTTAGTTTAACATTGAACCCTCTTGGAAACACATTAAAGGTCTTCTCCTCTGATAGCATATAAATTGGAAGCATTCTTGGTCACAACTGTTCCTATTTTGCCCTATTGGAAGGCTGTATTTGGCAAGAGTTAAACGTTAGACCCAATTTGGAAAGCATTCAAAGATCTTTTGCTCTGAAGATAGAAGAAAGAGCCAATTAGAACCCAACTTGGCCACAATAATCCATGGTTGGTCTGATTAAAAAAAATGGGTTGCTTCTTTAATTGTATCAAAGGTTTGGTCATTTGGAATAAGTAAGCTTTCAACTATGTCAGAATTATAGCCATGCATGAACAGGAATGTGTTTGATAAACTTAATGGTTAGAATTTATCATAAGTCTGCAACAGTGCCTACATATGTAGACTGATGACAATTTTGGTTGAAAGATTTTTTTGAGAAAATTGACTGAGGATTATTTTTCAGTTTATTCTGCATTGACCTTTATTGATTAGACCTGTATAGAGCCCCATGTTGTTATAATTGACTGTATATAGATGTCAGTCTTGATATAGAAAATAAATATGTAATTAATTTGTTTGATGTCTAAATTTTGAAATTGTTTCTGTCATGTACATAGATAAAATCTATCACTTCCAGTTATAAAGTGTTAATAGATCCATAATGATGTACAAGATACAAATTTTCTATACATTTAAATTGTTGTATCAGATTTAAATTAAACAAGTTTATTTACAAAGTTTGACCTGCGTTTGTAGATATTTCAAATATTTGCATGTTTTACCTGTAGACCTTGATCTTAACTAGTAAATCAAATGAGACAACTTTGTTTTTTTTTAAGTTACATGTATCCATCAAAAAGGAATTATGGCAGGTGTGATAGATTGTATACAACATTATGTGGAAGAACATTACTAAATGTACAGTAACAGCATGCCCATTGACGTACTGCAGTACATAAGAAAACATGCACGTACAACTTCACAAATCAAAACATGCATGCATGTACCTTTGTACAATTGAAAAATTCATCATTGAACATTGTGGTTTTCAGATCGAAATGCATTGTTCAAGTCAAAAGTGAAAGGAAAATAATTATCGGACATATGTCATGCAACTTGATAGGTTTTTGCTTAGCGGTTTTGAAGTAGCAAAGTAAAGATACTGGTATGTGTATGTACCCTTAAAAGAAAACCGGCCCCCAAATTTAAATTCGAAGGGTACATGTACCCCCAACTGCAAAAAGCAGTGGGCATGCTGAGTAACTACATATAGCTGTATGCTTCTCAGAAAACACTTGGCCATCAATGTGACAAGGTTACATAGCATGACCTGAGTTGGTTATTATGGAGTTCAATTAATTCAAATAATGCTGCACTTATTCAAATTCTTCTCTGTAATTAGTCTATGGATACCTTTCTCCTCAGCCCCTTTTCTGTCAATTATTAATGACCATTAGGGTTTTATTGATTTCTAAAGTTTGTCAATTAATTCAAAAGTCGCCCAACCGTTGGCATGCCAAGCTAGGATACCTGACAGGAAGTACATATGTCCAGTGAGTGACTGGAGTAACATTAAGAGGTTTCTAACAAAATATCACATAGAGGCTGCATACCAAGTTTCAGATCAATCCCTCCAGTAGCAGCTGATTGAAAAAAAATCATATGTCAGAGCCATGAGGTTAATTGGGGTGAAAACTTTAATTCAGTCATTCAGGAATCTTAAAATTTATGAACTCTTGCAATCCATTTTTTTTCCTGTGTGATTGTTACTTACAAATTATTTCTCTCCTTGCAGGAATCAGTTTTAAAGATCAAAGATAAAAATAGTCTCCCGCATTTAAGAAATCCAGAGATTTTGATTGGTGAAAATGATTTGACATCACTAAGTTACCTTAATGAACCAGAAGGTAAAGTACTACAGTATGGTTTCAGTATGAACAAAATTCACAATCTATTCCAACAAAGTGTTAATGGCATTTTAGTGCCTCTTCAAAATGTTATAAAATAGTGTAATTAGGTGAAAAATAGCTTAGTAATAATATGACACTTTTGTACAACAGGTAATTGAAATTTATCAAAATCTTGAACATCTGAGTTACTAGTATACTGTGGAGTACTATTATTTGTGGGGTTTCAATTTTCATGGCATTCATGGTTGACAGAAACCAAGAAATTTCGAACCCAAGGCAATACAGATTTTCACATAACTTGCAAAATTTTGTAAAAGCCATTAAACCGCAAATTCAAAATCCCTGGAAGCCATGAAATTTTACACCCACAATTAAAATTACTTTCACAGTATACTATTATGGCTTCTACTTGTTTGAGCCCTGGCAAAACATAGGTTTGTAGCCATAGTGTTTATAAAGTGGGTGTAACTCTTTGTGTTGTATCAGTTAATTGTTTGTGTCAGAGATCATGATGATGGATGGATTTTTTCCCAGCTGATGAAAAGAAGTGATTAAAGATGAATCAGTGAGGTGATACAAATGGTTCAATGAATCGATGAAACAAATATATGACGAATATAATTCAGACTCTACCAATTTCATGATTCTAATAAATTGTCAGATGAATCAGTCACACAAAATAAAATGTATTTGATTGATCTATCAATCCATGCAATATAATACAAATGAATCATACAATGCAAAATGAATCGGACAGTACAAAATGAATCAGCAAATACAAAATGAATCAGACATTTGTAATGAATCAGACAATACAGAATGAATCAGATAAAAGGAAGTGAATCAGACAATACAAAATGAATCAGACAATATGAAATAAATTGGACAATATTAAATGAATCAGACAATACAAAATGAATTAGACAAATCAATATGAATTAGATGATTCAAAATTAATCAGACAATTTAAAATGAATTAGACAATACAAATGAATCAGACAATACAATATGAATCAGACAATACAAAATGAATCAGACAGTACAAAATAAATGAATCCTACAAAACCATGAAACAAATGGGCTTGATGAATGATTTGATAATATAAGTTGAATCATAAGAATGCTATGCATAGCCAATTGTTAGCTAATGTTCAGTCAGACATGATAACTGCATTGTACATGTTGACCAGTTTTTTTTTAGGTGATTTCACTGCAGATGTGTTGAAATGTTTTTTTTTTTATTATTTCAGTTCTATACAATCTGCAGGTCAGATTTTTGGAACAGAATATTATTTATACATATTGTGGTAAGTACATAATGTGTAGTAAAATAATAGGGTAGGTAACTAAGTGGATATTTATAAGACGACAATTAATCTGTTACTTAGAAGAATACAGAGAGAAAACTTCTCTTAAGCCAGGTTGGGTCTGAGCTAGTCTTGTTTTTGCCAAATTTACTTCTTAATTCTGTCTATAAAATGTTACTGAAAGAAGGCCTTACTATTGTTTATTCTTTTAACAAGCCATCGCTTGCTTTACATGATCTTATAGTCCCATATACATAGAACATGCTTGGCTTATTGATACTAAAATCTCACACAAATAACAAGAAAAAACTCACATAACTAGGAAATTACACAGGATAGTTTGATTTTGTATCAATAGCAGATATTTTCTCTAGTATCAATCTGGACCCAAAATTAGGATAAGTTGATTGTTAGTGATAATTCCTGCTTAAACTATAATGTGTCGTTTATCAAAAAGGGATTTTTTTAAAATCTTTTCTTTT
The DNA here is from genome assembly GCA_002080025.1 of Modiolus philippinarum. NCBI lineage: Eukaryota > Metazoa > Mollusca > Bivalvia > Mytilida > Modiolidae > Modiolus > Modiolus philippinarum. Next base: position 38,658 of record MJUU01056168.1, read on the forward strand.
TGCGGTAACATTTGTGTAATCCTTAGTCATAGCTGACACAGTGTTTCAACTTGGTGACAAATGTTTACTTTGTATTGTAAAGGTATTGTGCTGGTAGCAATAAATCCCTATGCAGAATTACCTATCTATGGAAATGAAATTATACAGGCCTATAGTGGACAAGACATGGGAGCCATGGACCCACATATATTTGCTGTGGCTGAAGAGGCATACAAAAAAATGTCCAGGTAAGTTTGGGCCAAAGACCTATAGTGGACAAGACATGGGTGCAATGGACCAACATATATTTGCCTTGGCTGAAGAGGCATACAAAAAAATGTCCAGGTAAGTTTGGGCCACAGGCCTATAGTGGACAAGACATGGGAGCCATGGACCCACATATATTTGCCGTGGCTGAAGAGGCATACAAAAAAATGTCCAGGTAATTTGGGCCAAAGGCCTATAGTGGACAAGACATGGGAGCCATGGACCCACATATATTTGCTGTGGCTGAAGAGGCATACCAAAAAATGTCCAGGTAAGTTTGGGCCACAGGCCTATAGTAGACAAGACATAGGAGCCATGGATTCACATATATTTGCTGTGGTTGAAGAGGCACAGGCTTTCCGAAAGTTGAAAAATTCTGCCGGTCATTTGGTCCGACAAGCAAGAAAAATTGCCGGACCGAAAGTGAACTTGCCGGACCATTATGACGAAAATCTGGAAAAAATCGTGTTTTCTCCGTTCCGGTTCTGTTGTACAAAATCGGAAGTCAGCCATTTGCGATTTCGTAGTCAAAATTGGATAAAGCTTGTATTCTAAAGCAAAAATTTAATAAAGAAAGCAAGGAATGTTATACTTTAAAGACCAGTTGAAACATTTTCTATTGACATGCAAATAAACAGAGGCAACAACCAATGGACAGATGAAATCTCTTGCCGGTCCTCTCCTCCGACACGGATAATTATTTGCAGGTCCAGACTCAAAAATGCCCGTCAGGAACGACGGACCGGCACATTTCGGAAAGCCTGGAGGCATACAAAAAATGTCCAGATAAGTTTGGGCCACAGGCCTATAGTCGACAAAACATGGTGACCATGGACCCACATATATTTGCGGTGGCTGAAGAGGCATACAAAAAAACGTCCAGGTAAGATTGGGCCACAGGCCTATAGTGGACAAGACATGGGTGCCATGGATCCATATATATTTGCTGTGGCTGAAGAGGCATACAAAAAAAATGTCCAGGTAAGTTTGGGCCACAGGCCTATAGTAGACAAGACATAGGAGCCATGGATTCACATATATTTGCTGTGGTTGAAGAGGCACTCCGACAAGGATAATTATTTGCCAGTCCAGACTCAAAAATGCCCATCAGGACCGACGGACCGGCACATTGCGTAAAGCCTGGAGGCATACAAAAAAATGTCCAGATAAGTTTGGGCCACAGGCCTATAGTGGACAAAACATGGTGACCATGGACCCACATATATTTGCAGTGGCTGAAGAGGCATACAAAAAAAGTCCAGGTAAGATTGGGCCACAGGCCTATAGTGGACAAGACATGGGAGCCATGGATCCACATATATTTGCTGTGGCTGAAGAGGCATACAAAAAAAAATGTCCAGGTAAGTTTGGGCCACAGGCCTATAGTGGACAAGACATGGTTGCCATGGATCCACATATAATTTGCTGTGGCTGAAGAGGCATACAAAAAATGTCCAGGTAAGTTTGGGTAAGCTAAAAGGAGTTAAAATTCAAAGCTTACATGTAAAATTCATGTCATTTGTCAGGAGTTCATATGCAAATTCCATATTCACTGAGCTAATACAAAAACGCCATCAAATGAATTCAAGAAGAAAGGAGAGAGGGGAAAATTCTAAAATTTAAAATCCAAAACCATGGCAATTCAGATGCAATACAAATGGAGACAATATGAGAAAGACAAAGCAAAAATGAACAGGAACACCACAAAACTAAAGTACTAGCAGTGTGAACTTCACAAAAATAGAGTTATCATCAGGTACTCCGGAAGGGTAAGCAAATTTATGTAAATTAAGTGTGTACACCTAATTCATGCCAAATGATTATACACAAACTACGTGTAAAATAAGCTGATATACAAATCCTGTACAAACACCACAAAGTTCTGAATTTTAATTTTGAATTGTATTGTTGTAAACATTGACTTTAATTTTTCTCAACTTCTATCTTTTTGTTGTCAAATATCATGGAACAAGTTAATTTGGAATTGAATTAGACATAGAATTTATTATATAATAAGTTATCCAATATATTTTCCTTGTTCTATTTATACTTTTAACAAAACCAATGTATTCTGTAATAAGTAATCCTATATGTTATTGAACATGTATTTTCCCTGTTCTATCTATAGATTTGAACAGAACCAAAGTATTATAGTCAGTGGTGAATCTGGTGCAGGAAAGACGGTGTCGGCTAAATATGCCATGAGATACTTTGCCATGGTGGGCGGATCACAGGCAGAAACACAAGTGGAACGAAAAGTATTGGCTTCCAATCCTATTATGGAGGTAAAAATCACATATTCAGGGGAGAAATCACTTTAATGCATGAGTAAAATAGTTGGGAAAATACAGTTGAACTATAAGGCTCAAATGCAATGATTTGAATAATATGGATTTCTTGATCCCCTTTTCTGGTCTCCTCAGTTCAAGTGTTTATTTAGTTTGACCTCGATAGATCAAACTCTAAATAGCTCCAACTATTTTCACCAGTTCATTTGCTTTGAAGCTATCGAGATTTTGACTGTTCTTGAACTTCAATGTACTTATAAGATTTGATCTCAGAATGAGCCTTTAATGTCATAGAACAAAAAACTTCTAAATGGACTAACTCAGACCTCCTAAATGACGTTGTGCAAACTCAGCATCCTGGTAAAATACATTTTGACCAATCAAAAACATTCAGAACAATGACAATCCTATAATTCTGTTGCATTTCTGAATTGGTCCATTATGAGATCACATGTTAACACTGTGATGTTGATCTTAAAGTCTGTCTATCTTGATAGGT
>MJUU01056169.1:4143-17166 GCA_002080025.1 Modiolus philippinarum
GGATTGTTTTTATGCCCCGCCTAGGATAGTAGGGGGCAAATAGTGTTCGGGTCTGTCCGTCCCAAGCTAGGTTTACCCTCAGGTTTAAGTTTTTTTTTCTGTGAAGGATGTATGCTATTATCATGACACTTTGTATAAATACACATTAGGGTATAATTAAACAAAAATCATAATAAAGATTTATCCATTTTACCAACTTCATACTTCATTGGTCTTGAAAAAGGGGGTTGTATGAGGTTTACCCTTAGGTTGAAGTTTTTTTCTGTGAAGGATGTATGCTATTATTATGGAACGTTGTATGAATACACATTAAACAAATATCATTGTAAAAATTTACCCTATCTGCCAACTTCATGCTTCACTGATCTTTGAAAAAGGGGGATGATACGAGATTTAACCTCAGGTTTAAGTTTCTTTTCTGTGACGGATGTATGCTTTTATTTTGAAAAGACAAACAAATATTTACCCGTGCCACCAACTTCATGCTTCACTGATATCAGACAAAAGGGGGATAGTTTGAGGTTTATTTCTTTTCTGTGAAGGATGTGTGCTATTATCATTAAACACCCTTTGAATTGAATACCCATTAGGGTATAATTAAACAAAAGTCATAATAAAAATATATCCATGCAAGCAACTTCATGCTTTACTGATCACGAAATATAGCATTATTCGAAATAGTTGTAAGGCGGGGCATTGTGTCCGTTAGACACATTTTCCTGTTATGGGAGTTATTAGACTAAAACTATTTTTTGTTAAATACCAAAGTATCATCTTGTCACTGCAACTTCTCTGAAACCGCTTATGGATTGTTTTCATATTTGGTAGGATTGTTGTTCATGATGTGTAGATGTGCATACTATACTGCCTTAGTGATCTGATTATTTTTATGGGAGTTATTGGACTTATACTATTTTAAGCTAAAACAGCAAGTATCATCTTGTCCTAGGTTATTTCCCTTTAAATTATGTTTTCAAATTTTTTTAAGTTTAAGAGAAATGCCCTGCTATCACTTTATTAAAAACAATTATTTGTTACATAATCAAGAGCAAAAAAAAATGTTTTTGTACAATTTTTTTGCAAAAATACTTTCATAAGTTTTACTACAATTCAAATATATCTCTCCTAGATACTGCAGTAGTAGTATGTTGTATTCATAGCCTGCATGGACTCTATAACGAACCATCCTTTGCCATGGTGAGCTTTGCCATCACTGTGTCTTGGATTTGTCAGTCGTACAGTTTTCATTCAAACATATTATTCTCTAAAACCGCTGGGCCAATTGGAAACAAACTTGGTCACAATAGTCCTTAGGTGGTCCCCTTTAAAAAACTTGTCCGGAAAGTCAACACGCCATCCAAGATGGCTGCAAGCTGGATCTTTGTTGAAAAATGGACCCTATATTCCAATATTTCTGAAACTACTGGGCCAGTTGGAACCAAACTTGGTCACAATGGTCCTTATAGGTGGTCTCTTTTAAAAAAATGTCTGACAACTCCGTATCATATCCAAGATGGCCGCCAGCGGGGAACATAATTTAACATTGGACCCTATTGGAAAGCATTCAAAGATCTTCTCTGAAACCACTGCAGCAATTGGAACCAAACTTGGTTCCAATAGTCCTTGGGTTGTTCCTTTTAAAAATTGTGTCCTGCAAGTCCGCACGTCAATCAAGATGGCCGCCAGCGGGGAACTTTGTCGAAAATTGGACAATATTGCAAAAATCTTCTTTGAAAATACTGGGCCAATTGGAACCAAACTTAGTCACAATGGTCCTTAGTTGGCCCATTTTAAAAAAATGTGTTGGGCAAGTCCATATCATATTCAAGTGGGGAACATGGTTTTAACATTGGACAGTATAGGGAAACATATCCAAAGTTTTTCCCTTAAAATACATGGCCAATTGGAATCATACTTAGTCACAATGGTCCTTCATAAAATGTGTCTGGCATGTCCGCATAGCATCCAAGATGGCACTCAGCGGGGCACATTGTTCAACCTTGGACCCCATGGGAAATCATTCAAAGATCTCCACTAAAAATACTAACCAAAGTGAGACACAATGATGCTTAGATGGTCTTCTTCAAGAAGTTGACAGTCCTGCGCCCCATCAGAAATAGCTGCCAATGGGGAACATGGTTTAATTTGGATCATATAACATCAATGTCTATCAACAAACTTGAAAATGAGACCTTTAAAGGTTTGGATTATTTTTACTTATTGTGTCAGCCATGGCCCAGGTGAGCGATACAGGCTCTTGAGAGCCCCTTGTTATATATGATATTGCTTATAGGATACTTTTGGAGTTCAACAATGCAGGATTTTCTGATGTATGGTGTCGTGGGGTATGTGAGCTTGCTCACTAAAGTTCTTTAATATAGATAATATCCTGGTCATTTTCTTCATCGTATTTATCAAAAAAAGCTCGAAATTAAGCGCCGACTTATTGAGTTTAAATCTCCCACCTCATTCGCTTCTCACATGCCTATGGTCGATACAGTAATTTCCTTGATAGATAGTTCGGGTGAGAAAACAAATCAAACACGGGTATGTGTGCGAGACAAGGTAAATCTCACACACCCTCGGGCAAGATTAGGTAGTATCTGACTCGGCGAAGCCTCGTCAAAGACAACCTTAATCTTGCCCTTGGGTGCGTGAGATTTCCTTGTCTCGCACACCCATCCGAGTCAGATTCATATTTTCTTTTTAAAAGAAAGCTTAATTGATGTTCTCTCTACTTGATTTGTCTTTACTAGTGGAATTGACATGTTCAACACGGCGGGTGTCTTATAATAAGCAGATGTTTTCTCTACCGATGCACCTGATCTCACTCATGGTTATTTATATGGTCCGTAATGTTTATCTTTGTTTGTGTGTGTTTCTTCCTTTTTCTTTTCTGTGCTGTAATCATGTTATGTCTTCGTTTCTTTGTTGTCATTGTCCTTGGATTGTTCGTTGTAGACTGGTTGTTCGGGTCTCACTTAACACGACTACAGTTAAAATCAATATATATTAAATAATTTTAAAGATTGAAACACGGCTTTCACTATATATTAAATGACATTAGAAAACACTCCGATTTGAAATTGTTTAAAGCAATCACGGAAATTGACGATGATGTACACTATTTCTAAAAGTACATTATAGCTTGCTCCACATTTACAGTACAAGGACATGTGGTATTCTAATATTGATATGTATAGTTTGTCTTTTGTTATTTATTGTAGTTTTGTTTTTTCTTGTGCAGTTGCTTGGTACATTGGGGCATGAGACTATGTTTTTCGGCCATTGTGGGTGTTTTCTGCTGTCATTTTATTCTATTTAACATGACAAAAGTGAATTTATTTGTGCATTTTCATTCAAGTATGCTCACTTTTTACATTTTTTTTTCGAGAATTTATTTCTGATCCATATTTTACAAATATGTTTACTGCTAAAGCTAGTTTTACAAACAGTGTGTGTAATCAAGTAATTAAGGAATAAGTTTATGGTAATGTTAACATAAATCATAGTATATGGAAAAATAACGAAACTATGATGTCAGCAATATCAATCTGTATTAAAATCATTACCATTATGAAACATTCTCATTTTTATTAGTTTCTGAGATACTGATGTCAAAAAATACTGACCTGAAATATAGTATATTTTAACACTGTTTGCAAAGAATACACACGGAAATTAAAAATTGTAACTCACTTTTATCACGTATTTTTGCGATGCAGTTGAGAGAAATTAAATGATTGATTAATCGAGTGAGCAATATTTCAGCTGTAAGTTACTTGTTAGAAATAAAAATGAATGTGGAAGTTGCAGTTGGGCAGGAAGTTTTGATTGCCATTGGAAATATGTGAGAAATTAATAGGAGAAAGGGAAAGTAGGAACCATCAGTCGTCCAAAAGGAATAACCCGAAGACAATTGCAACATTTTAAACAGGAAGAAGTAATGACATCACGTAGGTATACGACCACTTTTGTCGAGAAATATAGAAGGGGTCATTATATACTGTTTGGAGTATGGCGTTTCTGCAAAAAGGACAATTCAATTGAAAATTTTCTATGTATCCAAATGAATGTAAAATTAAATATATCATAAAGTTGTGGCGATAATGTCAGAGTAACTACAAAATGATAATAATGTTGCATTGTCCATTAACAGCAGTGAATTTGAGTTCGATATTTGTTTTAGCTTTATTGAAAATTTAAAAAATGTATGCATAAACGATTTATAATTATTAGCAAGTTTGACTTCAACATAGGTTTAATGCAACCTCTTTTACATCTAATTTTTATGTGCCTTTCGGCTTCTTTTATACCTAATTTGTATATCCTGGTGAGTAATTGTTAATACTTCAAACAATTCTATAAAATCAATTGGTTTAGTTGAACAAGACATTTAATATTCGGAAGAGGCAACCATAATATGTTCCGCAAAATGATGATATATTACACCCCTCCTAGGTTTCACGCGATTTTCCATCAGTGTATCTTATTTGGAATTATAGATGAAGATAATTGCACACAAGAACATTTCTGCCTACAGTAAAAAAAAATTCCACAGACGTTTAAAGAACATTACAGGATGGCTTCAAATAAACATATATTTAGTTATCACTGAAATATTTTCCAACATTTCTGAAGAGGCAAAGAGCAAGATAAGATCCAATTTGATGTATTTTCATGAAAACGATAGGATTTTAATAAGGGATAATTAATCACATTAATTATAAGTCAAAGTTTATTGCTTAACAAAGTTATGGACTTGCAGAGTACAACTAATGTAACAAAAGATTTAAATAGCTGAAATGCAGACCAGTCTTGCAGATACCATTTAGACAATTCTGTCCCTGCAGTGCAGACAGAATTCAAAAAGTGAAGAAATGTATCGTCCGAAACATTTTTAAGGAAGCGATGTTCATATAACTAAAGGCTCTCAAAATTACAAAACAGGATAACAGTAACCACCTACAATGGCCGGGAACTACAATCACATGTCATAATTCACAAGCAAACTTCACTAGAAAACAATAATGAAGACAAGAGACTAACATACAATATTTAATAACGATGTGCACTCGGGATAGCCGGACTTGATACCGGAACTAGCAAAAGTCAGTGGTAGGGTTAAACTGGGTACCCAAACCTCCACTATCTCTATCACTGTATCACTCACCTAGACCATATCCTTGGAATGATGCAACAGGCTACAGGGTCTTTTCTTAATAACAAAACACTGTGAATTTAGTTTAAACATATGGTCATTTTACAACTTCTGTCTCTTCACTGCATTTCAAATAAAAAAAAGAATGCTACCTACTGCCTCCTACTTTGGATGAAGTATAAACATGATCAACACAATCCTTGAACGGAGATCATCCAAGGAATAATATGACGAAGTATCATATCAGCTTTTACTCGTTTTTCGGTTAATGTTTTGGTTTTATCTGCACTGATGAGACATAAGTTGTCGAAATGCGCATATGCAAAAAATAAATTGGCAGTAACTTCTGTATTTTGATATTTATCAAGTAAGTCTTGTTACTTCATATGATAAGATCTTTGAATGCATTTCTTTTAGGGTCCTATGTATCCCTGTTGGCCCTTTTTTATGAAATACCAACACCAAATTGCAAATTTAAAAGAGTTATTCAAGGATCATTCCGACTTGATTGGCTCAGAATGGCAACGTAGTTTCATATTATTTTGAAAGCATTTTCAGAGGAGCCTGTTTTTCAATGGTGGCCATCTAGGATTAGGTACATAAAGAATAGATGGACCAAATATATAAACAAGTAAACTATCTCGTGTCTATTGTTAACTTTTGATTCAAATCGGCTTAGTTGTTACAGAGAGGATCTGTAAGTGCATTTCCAATGACTGGGTCTTATGTTTAACATGTTTCCATCTTGAAGGCTAGATCATTGATATTATTTTAGTCTTTCGTGTATTTTTTGTCATTGAGTCTATTCATTTGACGTGTTTACCGAGTAATAGTATGTTCCCTGAGGACAAATTGATGTTATTGGGTAAAATTTCAAATATTTCGCAAGTATCCATTGGGTACACCATCAACCTCCTCTTAAAACAAAAAATATACACATTTCAATATTATATATTTTGTTATTCAGTAGGATTCGGCACCTATTCTCCTTATACGGGACTTTTGAATCGTGTTCACTCCGGAAGCATTTCTACTTTTATACGTTAAAAATCAATACATTAACAGGGAATCACTAATCAATGAACACTGTTGAGCTAAGGGCGATTTATATTTAATCGATTTGTAGCGCTTCAGGTTAATTATTTTTTTCGTCCATTTAAAAAAAAGAATTGTCATATAGGAAAAATTATAAATGCACTTCAATTTCATAAATAGTTTGTATTTTTATGTGGAACATATTTATTTTAATAGGTTTAGGAATCCATTTTTCCTTCTTACTAGTATCCGAGGCGATCGTTTCCGCCTTCAATTACAGGAGAGTTCCTGTCTCGAATATCATTAAAGATAATATATAGAAGATAAGTTTCATTTTAAATGTGAAAATCAACAGTTTTTACATGAACAGCTTTTTCATAATTCATTTTTTTGTAGAATATTTTAAATCTTAGTATATTGAAGCGTAATTTTAGAGATCCCTAAAAATTTACCTACATGCCTATCAGTCGGGTTATATATTTTGTTCGCGTGTTCTTTTGTAGTAAATCTTCCTATATGAATTCTTATTTGAATGTTAACGCTAAATTTTTAGTTTAGTAAAACTACATAGAAGTGCTAGTATTCTAGTATTGCATTCATTTTCAACAGCGACATTGGCATGGATCAAATATTGGTTCTGTATTTATTTTCTACTTTAAGTGGTAGAACATTTCCAAGACTAATTATATATTATGCCTCATGCTACAAGAAACATAGACGTTTATCGCATATTAAAGGCGTTTTTAATTTAAAAATACAACAGAAAAGTATTTGACGTCAATACATTTAGTTGTTACAATATTGTATCTGAACAATATTATCCAAATGCGCACGACACGCATTATCTAGTACTGGTCAAGAAATACTTTCAAATTGGCGTTATGAAGGCAACTTTAAATCATTTAATAATGTTCATTGCATGTATTTGTCTCATCCCAATTTTCTTTTCATTAGCATTTTATTTGTATGTGTGTATTTAAGGTTTCTGTTTCTTGTATGACCCGATGAGGGATATATTGGCAAGACAAGACAAATTTATTTCAACTTGGGCACAGTATACGTGCTACAAGAGGACAAATATATACATATTGGTTTCAGACAAGGTACATACATACATATAAATAAACATAATATATAAAAACAAATAAAACAGATCTTTTATACATATTATGCTATTTATGAAATTATTTTTTCAAACTGTCTCAAAAACATACACAATAACATTGCATTTTATAATTTTTTGGGCGATTTATGTAATAAACATGTATATATTTTTCTCTTAATGCTTTAATTTGGTCATAATTACATATGAAAAAATAGTGATATTCATCACCTATCATATCCATATGACAGAGATTACAAATTCATAACCAGACCAGAACTTAACAAAAAGGTGGACGAGAACCAGAGTTCCTTGGTCTTAAATTAAAACAAAGAATTAAATTATACACAAAAATTTAACTCATATGTTTAATTGAAATGTAAAAAGAAACATTGATAATATTTTAGTGCAATTAAAATGCTGATACGAAGACAAGACGCATCCGGAATGTTGTTGATATTTCCAATGTTGCCTATTCTTTTATTTTATTACATGTATCGCATTATGTTGAATATTCACTTAGTGTATTTAGTAATATTTATTTGTTTTCCATTTAAATTTGTTGCCATTAAAGCATTGTTAGTATATAATGCAAAAATGATTTTAATAATGAATATTGCTTGATTTAAACCTTCGTTCAATTCTACTATTACTCGCAATTAATTCGCTCAGCCCGTAAGCAAGTGTGCACAAGATACTAAATGCCCGTTGCATAATGCTTTAAAAGCTCTCTAATTTGATTTTGAATATTTTTTTTTATGTTTAACAGGTGTTTGTAGAAGAGGATTAAAGATGATTAAACTGTGGTTTTCTATATGTATATGTTTCTTTAATTAATTATAGTATACCATTTCATGTTTAGAACGTTTAAAACAAAATAATTATCCGAGACCTTCTGTTATTTTGGTAAAAGAAACATGAAATATTATCACAATCAATACATGTCTAAAAATTCTCCAATTAACTTGAAATTACAACCATACAAATAATACTGCACTTAATAATTTACATGAATTTTATTGGATAACGGAAATTCTAACTAAATATCAATTTGTTAATTAATATTTGGTATGTTTAATTGAATGAACACGAATTGATTTCAGTCGAAAATAAATACACAAACTTGAATTAAATTCACATGGTTAATTACAGTTTTCATTGAAATGAATTTTATTGGAATCGGATAAGAAACGATCTTACAAAAGAGAATCATATTTCAATGTTCTCATTGTCAAACAGCATCATAAGAAGACAGACAGACATTGGACCTTTTGGTAAATATTTCCTTTCATTTTAAGTGTTTTAACATGAAATTTAGCTTTTACTCAACATAAAATCTTTACAACTAAATACTGTTACTGACTCAAACAGGTATATTTTGTTTTAATATTAATCATAAAGACAAATGTATGAGGCTTCTTAATCCAGTATTTTTTTATTTTTGGTAAATGATGTTCAATTTCATAGTTTCTACGTATAATTTATAACACGCACAATTTCATAGTTTCTACGTATAATTTTATAACACGTCTAGTGTTAAACAACACGAACAAGTAGATTTGTATAGCTATCGCCATATCCAGTGGGAACCGAATAAGAAGTGTAAAAAATATCTAAATTTAAGGAGTTTACTCCTTAATTGAAGGCTGAACTGTAGGGAGAAGATTATTAGATCACTTTTGAAATGATCTACAGGACCAGAGTACAATTTTGCATACATGATCATGCATTTCGTGTGTATTACATCAGACATATAAACACTCTCTTGTGACCTGTACGGCAAATTCTGTTGAGTCATATATATGGCGGATCATGCAAGCCCAATTAAGTAGACACCTCATTTTTCTACCTTTTCACTCACCTGCCCTCGTTTTGCGTTAAGTTGTGTTACTGTAGAGAACACAAATATAATGGAGAGTCTCCACACCAAGCGTCGTAGACCAACGTTCACCTATAAACTTGTATTTTATGTCGAAACTGAGAGTCCGAAGTGCTTTGAAAAATCGAAGCGAAATTTTCATGTTTGACTGAACTTTACAGCGAGTCATTCCACTTTTCCAAACAAAAGTGGATGTTTATAGTCCCAAACATTGTACCAAACATTTTGATCAGCACACCCGGAAACTATAATTTTACCTGTAAGTACCTGTAAAATGATTTCTTAAAAAACTGCGGTGTACGGCCGTGTCACCACCAAATGTTTACATTTTTCCCTCGATTACGATTGAGTCATTGTACGGTCGAGTCCAAATTTACAAACTCCGAAAAAAGTGTGCATGCAGTTGAGTCATTTGGTCAACATATTACCTGTTATTGTTGGATATCAGTAGAAGATATTAAAAGACATTGAATGAATACATGTCATTTACTCAATAGTTTACAGACCGACCTTTTAATTTGAAAGGAACGCTTGTTTGTATTTCTAAATATATATTCTGATATTGAATTTTCAGAAGAAAAAAAAACACAAGGCGTTCAACAATTAACTGAAAGTTTCATTCATCGTGAATAAAATATTTGCTTACAAGAACAGAACACCAAACCCACTCCCTCAATACATCTATATCTACGGGATACTCATTTTACTCAATCTGTTGAATATATATACTAGAAGACATATTTGGGAAAAATATTTTTTTTGTGCAATATGCTTGCAAGTGATATTTTTTACATTTCTGAAAAAACGAAGAATTTAGTTAATTGTAGATGATCGGTTGCAGTCCATGATGATAGGTCTTATGGTGCAAGGAAAAAAGGATGAGGGTGGTAATTTCTTGGTGAATATGACAGCATACATTTATGATCTCTTGATGGAATGAGGTTAATTTGACAGTTTATATTAACCCGGTTGTTTCTTATTCTACAATTGAGTGAAGAGATATCGTTTAGGCTGTTGTAAGGCAGACCAGTTAAGTTGTTGTAGCATTTTGGTAACACTGTATAGGTAGTTATGTTGATTTAGAGTGTACCTCAAACTGTCCTTATTTGAACTTTTTTAATTTGTGGACACACATTTCTTGCCAAGGATCCCAAACTATGTAATCGTATTCTAATTGAAGCCTTACATAGGTTGTATATGCTAGTTCCTTGTTCTTGAGATTGTTGGTTTTCACACCAACATGCTTGATGAATCCAAAATGTTATTCTTTGCTTGTAATATTATTTTTGTGACTATTCCAGGATAAACATTGGTAATGGTTAGATCAAATGACACTTGGTCCACTGATTTAAGAATTTAATTACGGAGAGAATATTCAAAATGTACTGGTTTTCTTTTCCTAGATATATGAATGATTTCCGTGATGAAGACGATGGTACGGTGTGCGAAGAGACACATTTTGCTTGATAATGTCGATATATATTGAGAAGAGGCATTCGTCCAGTACTGAACCCTGACGGACTCCTGATAAGAAATGTCAGTTGGCGAATTCCTGTCAATCAATCACTTTCATCTGTTCCTATTATTGAGAAGAAATTGATATCTTCTTCAACGGATTTGTTTTTATAATTGGCATGTGATAAAGCTTAAAAGGTGTTGCCGTTTTTCTATACTACCTTCCTCTGTCAAACCTAAACTTCATTTATCTTTTGAAGCAGAAGTGCTAGATAATATAGTTCACCATAATATAGACATGCTTTTCTGGTTATGCTATTTTAATATGCATCTGTCTAATGTTTGTGATGATATTTGTTGATTAACAAAGTAACATTTTACTAACACGAAAGGTGTGTATTTTAATAAAAAAAAAAATATGTGATAGGTAGATGTCGCAAAATGTGTGATTTCCTACATTAGCAGTGACTAAGTATATTCAGAGACATGTTTATACTTCTCTGGTCGAGGTCATAAAAAGGACTTTTATTTTTTATGTTTTAAAATGAGTTGTTTTGCGTATATGTCTATAAGAATGTTATGTAAATAATATTTTTTGATGATTGTAACTTTTGAGAATGCTATTTATCATTTTAATTACATTTTGAGTTGTTATTAGTTAATAGGATTATCAAGCCCATATTTACGTCTTTATTTGTGTTTTGAAATATGGATACATGTAACATAATTCTTACTTGATACAGTGCTGATTTTATGTATTTAAACTAGAGACTCTTATTTTATATTGTGTATATATTGTAATATTTGTATTTCTTATGACGCAACTGCTATTTACCCGATGGCGGTTGCCCCCGATGTAAAGGGGTAGTTTCGAAATAAATATATATATATATTGAAACAATTGACATTAAAGCCAGGGTCACAAGTTTCGCTGTTCATTTATATTTAGGTTCAGATTCTACATAGATCAGCTGAACCACAAGTTGATCATGTGCTGCCTTTATGATTTTAAATACATTACAATCGGTATCTAATGTCTGCGTTGTAAGTGACAAACAGTAGTTGAAAAGAGGTTGTTTGGTGTTCTGTTCTAGTATGAAAATATTTTATTCGACATGAGCGAAACTGTTAGTTAATCTTTGAACGCATTTTGCTTTTTTCTCAAAATCCAGGATTGAGATATATTTTTAGAAATACAGACAAGCCTTCCTTTCAAGCTAAAAGGTAAGTTTTTAAACTGTTCAGATTATGACAAGTATCCATCGAATCTACTGATATCCATAAATAACATAGGTAATATTGACCAATTGTAAATGACTCGACTGCATGCACACTTCTTAAGGAATTTGTAAATTTGGACTCGACCGTACAATGACTCAACCGTAATCGAGGGAAAAATGTAAACATTTGGTGTTGACACTGCCGTACACCGCATATTAAGCATATTACATTTATTACAGGTAAAATTATAGTTTCCGAGTGTGCTGATCAAAATGTTTGGTACAAAAATAGACTATAAACATCCACTTTTGTTTGGAAAAGTGGAATGACTCGCTGTAAAGGTCAATCAAACAGGAAAATTTCGCTTCGATTTTTCAAAGCACTTCGGACTCACAGTTTGGACATAAAATACAAGTTTATATGTGAACGTTGGTCTATGGCGCTTGGTGTGGAGACTCCCCATTATATCCGGGTTCTGTACAGTAACTTAACTTAACGCAAAACGAGGGCAAGTGAGTAAAAATGTAGAAAAATGAAGTGTCTTCCTAATTGGGCTCGGATGATCCCCATCTTATTATGACTCAACAGAATTTGCCGTACAGGTTACAAGACAGTGATAAAGAAAGCTAAAGAATAAAAGATGTTAACGTTCTGTGTGTGAATAAAGTGTGTCACATTTTTTATTCGGTTGCACATGTAACGAGAAAGATTAATTTACGTATATTAGGTATGCCGAATTTCTTTTGTTTATAAACCTCATTTCCCAGTTTATATCATAAGTGTTTTTGAATTCTTTGTAATTGTGCTCAAATGTGACAAAAAACTAAATACTGAAGTTACTGTGAATTTATTTTCTGCATATGCGCATTTCGACAACTTATGTCTCTTCAGTGCAGATAAAATCTAAACGTTTGGAAAACCATAAATTCAAAGATGTTGAAAAACTGATAGAGAACAAATACCCAATACGATCTAAATGTAAAGCCAAAATAAGCTAAGGACAGAGCTTTGCATGAGGGAGATACTCCTAAGTTTTAAACAAAATTTACAAAAAATTAGATATTGCAAGGTTCCAAATAGAATCGGCTTTCGGGTCAGCACCGAGGTACTGACTACTGAGCTGGTGAATACCCTCGGGGACTTACAGTCCACCAGCAGAGGCATCGACCC
>MJUU01056169.1:17332-55450 GCA_002080025.1 Modiolus philippinarum
ACATAGGTAATATTGACCAATTGTAAATGACTCGACTGCATGCACACTTCTTAAGGAATTTGTAAATTTGGACTCGACCGTACAATGACTCAACCGTAATCGAGGGAAAAATGTAAACATTTGGTGTTCACACTGCCGTACACCGCATATTAAGCATATTACATTTATTACAGGTAACATTATAGTTTCCGAGTGTGCTGATCAAAATGTTTGGTACAAAAATAGACTATAAACATCCACTTTTGTTTGGAAAAGTGGAATGACTCGCTGTAAAGGTCAATCAAACAGGAAAATTTCGCTTCGATTTTTCAAAGCACTTCGGACTCTCAGTTTGGACATAAAATACAAGTTTATATGTGAACGTTGGTCTATGGCGCTTGGTGTGGAGACTCCCCATTATATCCGGGTTCTGTACAGTAACAAAACTTAACGCAAAACGAGGGCAAGTGAGTGAAAATGTAGAAAAATGAGGTGTCTACCTAATTGGGCTCGGATGATCCCCCATCTTATTATGACTCAACAGAATTTGCCGTACAGGTTACAAGACAGTGATAAAGAAAGCTAAAGAATAAAAGATGTTAACGTTCTGTGTGTGAATAAAGTGTGTCACATTTTTTATTCGGTTGCACATGTAACGAGAAAGATAAAATTAAGTATATAAGGTATGCCGAATTTCTTTTGTTTATAAACCTTATTTCCCAGTTTATATCATAAGTGTTTTTGAATTCTTTGTAATTGTGCTCAAATGTGACAAAAAAGCTAAATACCGAAGTTACTGTGAATTTATTTTCTGCATATGCGCATTTCGACAACTTATGTCTCTTCAGTGCAGATAAAATCTAAACCTTTGGAAAACCATAAATTCAAAGATGTTGAAAAACTGATAGAGAACAAATACCCAATACGATCTAAATGTAAAGCCAAAATAAGCTAAGGACAGAGCTTTGCATGAGGGAGATACTCCTAAGTTTTAAACAAAATTTACAAAAAATTAGATATTGCAAGGTTCCAAATAGAATCGGCTTTCGGGTCAGCACCGAGGTACTGACTACTGAGCTGGTGAATACCCTCGGGGACTTACAGTCCACCAGCAGAGGCATCGACCCAGTGGTAACAAATAACTAAATACCGAAGTCACTGTGAATTTATTTTCTGCATATGCGCATTTCGACAACTTATGTCCCTTCAGTGCAGATAAAATCTAAATGTTTGAAATAATGGTTTAAGTAAATAAAATAAATGTCACATACAAGCGTTTTTCCCTTGTTAATCAAATACTGTAATGAAAATTTGACGACTAACCATAGAAAAATATAAATGTAGACCATTTCTGTGGATATTGTCCCGAAGTTTTTAAAATTATGTTACAGAGTTATTATTAAGATATATTTGTTCTGTTTTCTTAACTTTTAATGCTGCGTTCAGACGTACATATATATTGCTCAACGAATATGTATCAAAAACGCTTTCGATGCGCATTCGATACATATTACGTGTGAACGCAACGTTACTGATACGTTTTGAGTGATGCAATTGCTGATACGTATTATTTTAATACGCATCAAATGCGAATCAATTCGAATTACGTG
Source organism: Modiolus philippinarum (assembly GCA_002080025.1). Taxonomy (NCBI): domain Eukaryota; kingdom Metazoa; phylum Mollusca; class Bivalvia; order Mytilida; family Modiolidae; genus Modiolus; species Modiolus philippinarum. The sequence goes on from MJUU01056169.1 coordinate 18,922, forward strand.
TGATCGCAGCATCAGCATTGTCCTACTTATTGTCTTGTTTGATTAAAAAATTGCAGGACATGTTTTCGTATTAATCTGAAAGAACAAAATTAAAAAATGTGGAATCTTGGGATTTTAGAAGGTTTCTTCGAAAGATCGTACTGTGAACTGTAACTGGCTGATTTTAAGAAGCTGCCATGCAAATTTTTAAATTGACTAACTGACAAAGCTTTCATTGAAATAAAGTAAATAAAGATCTCATGAATAGATTTCAAAGAACTCATTATAGTCTATAGACTTCAACCTACACTCGAAGAATGTTACTTTTAACAAATATGTGTGGCAAGTCTGCATTCAAACAAAAATTAGCACAGGCGTGTCACTTGGAAAATATAGGACCGGTCCACTGAAAGATATTTTGTCTAAAAAACGGGGGCCAATATTTAGGAACCAAATGATTGAAAAAAGTTCATTCTGTGACTGATCCTTTCACCAATATTGCAGCAAGTTTGCACCTCATTCAAAAATGGCCTCCAGAGAAAACAGTTTAAAATGTAACAGTGTGCAAAAATACTGAAAATTTTCTTTGATGAATCTATTTGACCATATTAAAATTGAATTTCTATAATTCATTTACGCTGACGAAGAACAGTTTGAGAATGTAACCAAACATCGTTTTAGAATGGACCCTATAGATAGACACGCCAACATATTTTCTTTTTTCGACACTTTTTCGTAAGTCCTCAATTTACCCCATCTGACATCAAGCAGGAACATAGGTTAACCTTCGACCCGGTTTTTTTTTCATCTTTTTGTGCAAATAAAATGTGTTTAATGTTAACGATAGAAGTTCGGAATAGCCGGACTTGGTGGACTGCTAGTCCCGAGCGTATTCATTAACCTAGTGGCCAGTACTTCGGTGCTGGCGCAAAAACCGATTCTATTAGCTGAATATAAGAAAATTTTGTTAAAACTAAAGAAGTATTCCCTCCTGCATATTTCTGTCCTTTGATATTTTTGGCTTTCCTTTTTAAATATAATTGGTAATAAGTTCTATCAGCTTTTACACATATTTCGATTCATGGATTTCCAAATGTTTGATGTTTGATTGATTCTGCACTGAGGAGACATAAGTTGTCGAAATGCGGATACGCAGAAACTAAATTCACATTCAACTTCGGTATTTTGTTATTTGTACTTGTAGGGTCAAACCGGTTTATGTGTATCCGAACCTCCCCTTTCTTTACCTCGTTTTCATATAGTATAATAAACATGCAAATAAATCTTACATGTACTACAGATAGACTACTATTTCTATGACACTACTTGACTCACTTTAACAACGATATAAATATGGTCTCATTTTCCTTCCTAGATGGTCTCTGGAATTTCCGCAAATGACGGTCCGCTAGGAACAGAATTTAAAGCTTTACTCTTAGGGAAGAAAATAAAATGACTCTTCTGAAACATACAACACATGTATATAGGACTGGAAAATATGGTGCAGACCGGCAATACATTCCAATGACCGCATCATTTTGATATAAATGCGAAAAAAGTGATTAAAGCAAGGGGTGTGGTACAATGACTTTAAATCATATTTGATTTGGACCATCTTCCCCTGAATAAAAGTACACCAAGTGATAGTATTGTTGTTCCGAGGAAAGTATCCTTACGTCAGACATGATTATTTACATTTCGCTTTATATACTTTTGTTCTGTCTTTGTCTCTTAAACGTTTGGTTATTTTATTGTCGGTTGAAAAATAAAATCGTTTCTCAGTGTCAACTCCGAAGATGATTCATTCAATGAAGTTTTCTTTCTCGGGTTATGCCTACAAGAAATTGGATATTTTCTGGTCTCGGAGGATAGCATTTTCGTAGAAGCAATACTTTGAAATTCATAAATTTGCATTTTTGTTTACAAAAAATGCTAACATGTCGAGCTGCTATACACGTAGGCTGACAGCAAATAATCATTAAGACGGCTTAATTAAATTACTGAGAATTTGTTACCTCTGGTATTAACTTTACAGTACAATCTTTGAGGCTGTGTATTCTCTTAATTTAAACAAAGAATAAAAATAAACAATGAAATGTTATGGAGTAAATGCACTTGAGACGAAGTGTCTACATATTCATGACAGAAAAGTAAGTGAGAACCGAACCGTCAGTCAAAAGAACGAACAATCCATTGACCAAGGCAACATCAGGAACACTGAGAATCAAGGTCACCACTTGAGTACTAGAACAAAGCAATGAAACGACGGTTTGATTGAAGTTCTTAATCTTGAAGTCACCCACAGGTCTTCAATGATGATCTTTGCTCATACCTCAGATAGTTCCACACGGCCCCCAGCACCAATTACTTAATGTCGGACGTTTCATCGTTGTTCTTTCTAACTCATAAGTGCGGGGTCCACAACAAACATTTTAACTGGCATAGTGCTGTTACAATTACCATCATCCGTTACTCGACAAAATCACCAGTGTCTCAAGCTATATGGCAATTATAACATAGAAAAACACATAGTATTGATCAAGTCGATGGTAAAAAAAACCTGGCATTATAAAATAGTGAATGTGTGTATAAACAGGTGATCAGAATTACATTTAGAAATACAAAAAACGAATGCCTAAATGTTAAAGTATGATAGCATATCCATATGAGAAATTCTCTTAAGAACAATACACCTTAACTGAAATATATATAGACCATTCGCAGGTAGTCTTTTAATGGATCTCATTGTGCAAGATGGATAAATTCCAGTATCAAATAAACAAAGAAAGGATATGGAATGCACACGAGACAAAACCTTTACAAAAACATGGTAGAACTAAGCAACTGCATAACGCTTTTTTCTTCTTGTAGTCGCCATGAGACCTTCAACGATTTGCTTGGCTCAAACACCTCACCGACAGTGAATTCAAGACGGCCCCTAGCACAGGTTTGAGCGAAATTTATTGCTAAATAACAAATACCGAAGTTACTGTGAATTTAATTTCTGTATATGCACCTTTCGACAATTTATTTCTCTTAATTGCAGATCAAACAGAAATAAATGGCAATCCATATACCTACACGTTAATATGTGTAATCCATATACCGAAATATTTGTAATCCATATACCGAAGTGTTTGTAATTCATATACCGAAATATGTGTATTCAATGTACCGAAATATTTGTAATCCAAATACCGAAATATGTGTAAAAGCTAATTGAAAACAAATTACTAATATAATCTAAATAGTTATGCCAAAATTAGCTTAGGACAGAGCTTTGCAAGGGGAAAATACTCCTTAGTTTTGAAAGCAGAGTCATGCCCGAGGCACAACAGAAGTAAACATATTTTAAGTTTCAAGATCCAGGATTTAAGATGTCTTTAAAAATATTTAAACCAGAGCCCCCAGGAGCCTGTATCGCTCACTTGGCTTTCAGTTGCCACAATCAAGCTAACATGGTAAGTTATATAGTTGATCTTCAGTCTTCAAACTTTGGTAGCTCGAATAACACATCTTGAACTGTCTTTAAAGTCTGATAATGTTTTACTATATTTCTTTGTGGGGCTTTTTTGACAAAAAAAGTTCTTGCTAAGGACCACTTTCAACACCAGTTTTGAAGTCGAGACATCATTTTGTAAATGGCGGTCAACGAACAATTTTAAACACTGGTTTTGAAGTCGCAACATCAATATCTATTGGAACCATATTTCACTGAAATCGGACAATGTTGAATTTTTTTTTTGCAGCCATTTGAAAATGGCCGTCAGCAAATAATTTTTAACACCGGTTTTGAAGTAGTGACATCAATTCCCACTTGGATACCAAATTTCATTGGAATCGGACTTTTTTGGTGGCCATTTTTTACCAGATTTCATTGAAATCTGACAATGTTGAATTTTCCCACTTTTTTTCTGCCATTTTGAAAATGGCGGTCAACGAATAATTTTTAACATCAGTTTTAAAGTTGGGACATCAATACCTTTTTGATATCAAATTTCATTGAAATCGGACAATGTTGAATTTTCCCGCCTTTTTTGGCGGCCATTTTGAAAATGGTAGTCAACAAACAATTTTCAACATCGGTTTTGACGTCGCAACATCAATATCTGTTTGGAAACCAAATTTCATTGAAATCGGACAATGTTGAATTTTCCCGCCTTTTTTTGGCGACCATTTTGTAAACGCTGGTCAACGAACAATTTTCAACACCAGTTTTGAAGTCGCCATTGCACGGATAACATTTTATCAATTTACACTGAACCTTTATCTTCTATAGGTTTGGAAATAAATGACGAAAAATTTGAAAATTTTGAAAATTCTGTTAAAAAAGGACAATAACTCCTACAAGGGTTTTTGGATTTTCTTTAAAATTTCAGGGTGGGTAGATCTTGATATGCTGAACATTTTTGCAATTTACACTTGACCTCTATCTGTTACACTTTTTGAAATAATAAATGCACAACTTTTGAAAATTTTACGGAAAAGGGGCTATAACTCCGAGATGGGTTTACAGATTTTCTCCAAAATTGTACAGTAGGTAGACCTCATCATGCTGATCATTTTAGCTCCCATCAGATTTTTGATATCTGTAACGGTTTTCGAGTTATTGGCCAAAAACTGCAATTTACCCTTATGTTCTATTTTTAGCAACTGCGGCCATGTTGTTTGACCTACCGCCTAATCGAGCACAATTTTGAGAAGCCATACTCTGGTGATGATTCAGTCTAAGTTTGGTTACATTTGGCCCAGTGGTTTCAGAGATTTTTGAAATTGTTGACAGATGGACGACGGACGCATAGTGATGGCAAAAGATCACATGGCCTTTTAGACCAGGTTAGCTAAAAATGGCAAAGTAGATCCTTAACTATATTTTTCCTCTAAATTCTTGTTCAAATTTTTACATTTCATAGCCCTTTCTAAACCTCTGGCTATGACAATATGAATTTTGAACAAGATGAATGTGAGAAAAAAATGGTTAAAGGGGATCGAAACTGTATTTTTTGACGTTTTTGTCAGGATAACGAATGGTAGTATAGTAATACTCCAAAAACGTAAAAAAAAATATGAACATATAAAATTTCTATCAAATACATCGGCAAACGAATACCGAAGCAAAAATGAAAGGGAAAATTTCAAAATAAAAATTCAAAATCATGGCAATTCATATCCAACACGAATAAGACACCATGACAAAGACAAAAGAAACAAAAATGAACAAGAACGCCACTTAACGAAAGCAGTAGTACAAAAAACTGAGGTATCATCAGGTGCTCCGGATTGGTAAGCATGATCTGCTCCACACGTGGCACCTGTCACAGTCAGTGAAAAGTCCGGTTTTGTAGGTTGTTATAAACTTTGAGTCTACCCAAAGATATGTATTCTCATAATACAAAAATACCGAAGTTGCATGAAAACGGTAAATTTTGTTATGCTGTACACGTGTTTCAAGTATTTGTAACCTCTCATCAGCAGCATTAAAATCAAATAATATGGAAAGCCATATTCCAAAAATAGTCAAAAAAGAAGTACTCATTACCAAAACATCGAAATAAGAGGCCAATTCTAGTATTAAGGACATCTACCGAGTGCCATACACGTAATGCAGCCTTTGTATTGTTAAGGGGTTAGAATTTTGATAGATACAGCAAATTTCTATAACGTACAAGGTAAATTTTTCGTGTCAGACAAGTCTGACTATTGGGCTGATGAATACCTTCGAGGACCTTTGGTCCACCATCAGTGGGGTCGGCTCAGTGGTTTCCAACTACAATCATACCGGAGTCTCATGAAAACAGTAAATTTTGTTATGCTGTACACGTGTTTCAAGTATTTGTAACCTCTCATCAGCAGCATTTAAATCAAATTATATGGAAAGCCATATTCCATAAGTAGGCAAAAAAGACTATGCATTCTCATCTTTGAAATATAAACATTATAACGATCTAAACTACAGGCACGACAATACTGAATGATTTGTTAAATGTAGACACCATATGCCGGAGATGCGTTTATATTACTGCTCAAAAACAGGAAGTTCACTATTGGAGAGTCGAAATCATCACGCTCTGCGCAACGTTTGTTTTTCAGATGTCCCGAGTTGTCTATGTAGAGGTTTAGGTCTAGATTTCAGTGGTCTCTTTAATTTCGAGTTCATGTTGGTACAAAATGTACATAAGATTAAGGTTATCCTTTAATTAAGGATTTTTTAAATGAAATACATCACTTTTATATTAGGAGCTGGAATTAAAAGACTTGGTCAAGCACCCCTTGACCTATCTTTCAAAATTACGTATTGTCTTTTTCTCTCCTTTCAAGATTGTGGTCATGGAGTTAGTAGTCTACCTGTATTCGGTTTTATTCGTATGTTTGTGATTCTGTAGGGAAATCGGACAGATAAAGGGGAGGCTTGGGTACCCATAAACCGTTTTAACCCTACCACTGGCTTTTGCTAGTGCCGATACCAAGTCCGGCTGTCCCGATTTCCTATCGTTGTTTTAGTTTGTCTTTTGTCTTGCTTGTGTTTTTCCTGTTTAGTTCCCTGGCAGATCGTCGCATGCGACTGTAAATTTCAGCAATTGTAGATGTTTCCTGTTATCCCATCTTTTACATTGGCTAGCTTATTGTCTTTTTGTCTGAGCAAGCACTTGTGTGAACCTGGCTTCATACGAATGAAGAAACAAATCTGCTAAACATGGCGCACAATTAGTCACCAAAGGTATTCCTTTTGTCTGCTGGAAAAGTTGCCCTCCAAATTCTAGAAATATGTTATCAATGGAGAATTCCAGCATTGCGACGACATCCTCCTCTGTATACTTTTTGTGTGAATCAGTGTAATGTTTAACAAAACAGACCCAATCTTTACCTATCACTAAATATAAATATCCTCTTTCACCTTTAGCTTTAGCTTTTCATGTGCGAGAGTAGTATACAGAATACAGTATAGAGTGTAGAAAAATCAAATGTTTTGTCTTTGTTTTATTGGTTAAGTTCAGTTGAAGATAGATATTCTAATAATAAACATCTGATTCACTCCACTTAAGTATACTTTATCACAATATATCTTTAGACCATCTTTGACTGCAGTAAGTAATGAAGATAGGAGCTTAGAAAAGGGTTTTGTTGTGCATTTGGCAGACGCAGCAATGTATCTCCGTTTGAAAGGCCATTTGTGTAACTTAGATATCCCCTAGATACAAGGCAGGTTGTAGCTCTTTCAACTGAATTGATACCTAAAGAAGACAATACTGATTTTCAATTCTATTCTGTCAGTGAGGTGCTTTTTGCAGATAAATTTTGTTGGCTTGGGACTTGTCAACTAGTACAACAACATAATTATCAATGAGAGAGGGTAATGTTTTTTTTTCTACGTCGGGATCCTCCAATATGCTTTTTGAATTGAGGCAAATGGTTGTCTTTAGGCGCATCATTCGATTTACAACCAATGACTTAGCGGACCTGATCCAGTCGGACAATGTTTCAACTATTTCCTTCTCGCTCTTTGCCCTTTGTCAGGCATATTCCTCAAGTGCACTGAACCCCCAACAAAAACTTGAAGTATCATCAGGTTTCCCCTTATAAATTTGTAACATGTCACACGCATGAAGCTACCCCAGCATACTAATCTAACTCTTATATTGAATAATTATCCCATGATAAAATATAGGTATTCTGGTATTACATGATGTAATATATTGTCAACATTAATCAGATTAATGTATGAAAACTGTAAGTAAGTGTTCTTATACAAATATGATGTATCATTTTGGTTTTAACTAATGCTTACATCCTATTAAAATGCAAGAAGGGCAAAATTTGGATTGTGCGACTATATTTGTTTCTTCTTTTGTGATATTTCAGCATTTTTTTTTTGAATTCTGTGTCTATTTTACATATAACTCGTTTCCTACTTTGACAATTTTTGTTTTTTTAAATTAACTTGATTGCATTTAAGATTTGTTTTCAATTATTTGTGTAAATTTTATCTTCACTGAAGAAACAAAATTCGTAAAAATGGGTTACCGAAGGCCTCAAATTTGTGGATTACATTTTCCACTGTGAGTTTTCACATACTTTGTCTTTTTGCCCTTTGCTTTCTTTTCCTGACAATGCTTCTGTTTTGTTATTTTGTTATTGCTCCCATTTTCATCAAATTTGATTTTTTTTTAAATGAACTTGACGATAAAACGATCAACATAGAACTTGAAAGCTTGGGGATCGTAAAATTAGAACTTTACTGCTACAATGTATATATAAATGTAATGTTCTTTTGATGTGTATATTTATTAAATTGATGTATCAATACGTATCTTTATATGTAAGGATTGTCATGTATAAGAAGAAAAAAAGTGATGTTGTGGATTTTCTTTCCAAATTTAGGAGCAATTAATATAATACAAATGTGAAAACGTAAGGCTCAATTAGGTAATTATTAATATTTATCTATACACAGGCAACCTCCTACAGCAATGTAAGGGAACAGTTTTATGCTTATTTAAATTGTATTTCGATACAAATGTATCACAAAGGTTTGCCAATCCGTCTTATATATACTAATAGTATATAATAATTTAAGATCCCTGATTCCCTCTCTCAGTTTATTTATTTTATTAAGTCTCCTGAACGAATGATGTGGAGACTATTTGTTTTTCTCTGATTCTAAACAAAAATTGCTGCAATTAATTTTGCTGCGATTTTATCATTATTATTATTTTTCCCACACTTAGAGACCTATGACCCTTTTTTATTCCAACGACCTTAATTTTTTGGTCAGATTTCCTTGACGTCTGAAATCTAGATTATATGACAAACGTGATGATTTTGACTTTCCAATTATAAACTTTCCCTTTCTCTGCAGCAATATACCAGCATATGGAGTATATATTTCACAATTAATTCATTACTGTAGAGCGTGCAGTACATACAGTGACTTTGTGGAAAGAGCAAAAACACTGTCACAAAAACTGCTGAGTCAGGGATATGTTCAGCCTTTGTTACTTTTGTCCCTTCAGAAATTCTATAGCCGTCACCACGACATCATAGATAGATTTGAAATGTCAGTGTTACAAATAAAAACTGACATTTTCAGCTAGATTCGCGTCATCCCGGATTTGACATTACCGGTTTTGACTTTTACCCTGGATTGACCCACTGACAGTGTGACGGGTGCTGTGCACAGAGCAGGACATGCTTACCCTTCCGGAGCACCTGATGTCACTATTGTTTATTGAGAGTTCACACTGTTAGTGCTTTAGTTTTTTGTGTTGTGTATGTAATGTTCGTTTGTTTTGTGGGCATGTGGTGTCTTTGGTCTTCCGTCTTTTGGTGTTCTTGCTTTTGCCTTGTCTCTGGACTTTGATTTGTGTAATCTTGTGCTTTGTTCCTTCGGTATTCTTCTGCCGTTGTTTTTGACACCTGCACTGAATAATCGATACGGATACTAGGTTGGTGTCTTAAAATAAAAAAAAAAACGGCGCTTGATGTCCTTGAAACACAAAAATCAGGACAGTTCAAATGCTTTAGTTGGATAAAATTGACAGGAATAATTACCAACTCAGAACTGGATGAAAACTCATGAAAGATGTCTAGCATGTTCAGAATTGGATGTCAGTTAGAATTCTTCGTTTACGGGTGATAATTGTATACAGCGTACATAACAAGTTCTGAAGTGCTTTCAAATATACATATATAAGAGATAGGGAAAGAATAGGGAAAGAATGATTATAAGTTTTAGCCAAAACAAAAGTAACTCTATCTAAATAAATAAAACCAAAGGACATAAAACAACTTTTTAAAATATATTTTTTTTTAATTTGAAATCTGTCAATCACACTCCCTAAATAATCTAAAATTCTAAAATTTTCAGAAATGCAGTCATTGCCATGGAAACTGAAAAGGGAGATGGGAATATTTAATACATGTATGTTTAAAATGAGTTAACATTTTTACGAGAAGGTTGTTTTTATATCTGTTGGAATGAAAACAAAACAGTTGGGGATTACTTGCTCAGAACTAGATGAAACTTACTTCAGTCTTCAACAAATACCGTCTTCTACAGTTATATCTAAATTTTGCAAAATTGGGAGATGGGAATATTTAATACATGTATGTTTAAATTGAGTTAACATTTTTACGAGAAGATTGTTTTTATATCTGTTGGAATGAAAACAAAACAGTTGGGGATTACTTGCTCAGAACTAGATGAAACTTACTTCAGTCTTCAACAAATACCGTCTTCTACAATTATATCTAAATTTTGCAAAATTTTGTTAAAAACTTAGGAGTATCTCCAACATGCATAGCTCCGTCCTTAGCTGAATTTCGATTTTTCTATTTTAATCCTGTTGGTTACCGTATAGCGGGTAATTTTCGCGGTTGCCAAATTTCGCGATTCATTCCCCGAAGAGGGGTTTTAAATTTTAGCGGTACACAATTTTCACGAATGAAAAATTGTGTAAGGGAACATGATAAAATTTATATTGACTTTAATTTCGAGGGTTTTTATTTTTCGCGCTAAAAGAAACCTAGCGCATATAGCGAAAATTACCCGCTATACGGTATTTGTTCTCCATCAGCTTTAACGTGTTTTTTGGTTAATGGACTGCCTAATGTTTTCGTTTGATCTGCACCGATGAGACATAAATTGTAGCAATGCAAATATGCAGAAAATAAATTAACAATAACTTCGGTATTTTGTTATTTATTGAAAAGTTCTTTAATTGATATCAGTCCCTTGTGGAAAAAATTGACATTTATGTCCGAAATGTGATTCCAGATTCTTTTTTTAATTCATTAACGGGATGATCTACGATCTTTCAATAGCTGTTGAGTTGCTACCGGACACTACCGCAATAGAAAGGGACGTTTTGAGCGCCATAAAACCAATTTAATCTACCATTTCTCTTGAAATGCCTATACCATACATTATGGTCTACAAATTTCCAGTAAATTTCCAAATGCTTTGTATTTTTGCCTCTAAGACTGCCTCTTAACAATTCTGTTTCGTGTAGATTTTGTTATTCTCACCATCTACAGAAAGGTTTTGTGGTTGCAGATTCTCGAATAAAGACTTTAAATTTTGACATGGCAATTCGTTTGGGAGACTTAGATATGTTTACACCCAAGATTAAAATTCCCAGCATACATATTGTACAAGGCTGATTTTTTTACTTGCCTGCATTGGTTATTTATAATATACACAGCGATAACATACATACGAATATATTTTTACGCATTACGGACTTGCCTAAATAAATGCGTTTACCGAATCAGTTCTCTAGTTTCCCATTAAAGCGTATGTAAATTATTTATTTTCTATGCAGCAAATCATTGGATGGCTACGAACTTTTGTCGCGAGTAGATATTCAGGGATTTTGAGTTTTAGCTCCATTGGAACTTTGATTTAAATACATATTTGAATAGATTGTCTTATTGATTTTCCGTTACTTGCAATTCTACAAATTACAGGTCTATGCACATACGGGTTAAATATTTTACGAAAGGATATGGAGTAAATGAACATGAGATCATAACACATATGTCAACTCCAACTGCAATGACTCCAACGAGCCGTATGGCCATCTCAGAAATTTATTCCTCACCAGCAGCACCAGAACCCAAACAAAGGAAACCCATAATTTAAAAAAAAATGTTTAAAATGCATAAAACCAAAGGAAATCCAAATAATCAGCTATATCAAATATAGCCAAGGACAAAACCACGATGGAGGGAGTTTATCCCATTAATTTGAATAAAAGTAATTGAAAAAAGTGTACACATGAGATATTATCTCATGTACAAGTACACCATATCTAAGAAAAATAAAGAGCATACATCTCTACCACGGGGAATTGTTTTACCAACTCCACACTGCAATAAAAGACAAACTCCTGTATTAAATATTTTACGAAAGGATATGGAGTAAATGAACATGAGATCATAACACATATGTCAACTCCAACTGCAATGACTCCAACGAGCCGTATGGCCATCTCGGAAATCTATTCCTCACCAGCAGCACCAGAACACTTTATTTTCTCTATTCGAAAGCAAGCATAAGATACAATAAGCCTAAAACACATTACCGAAACTTTGCACTGCATCAAAGTTTTGGAAGTTTATATAGTTATTTGTTCAACACACTGGGTCGCAAATTAGAGATGTAAACAGATTGTATGTCATTGGAATTATTCGATGGCCTCTATGAAGTTGAGTTTGGTTAAAATTAACGTTTTAAAGAGCACAGATTTCTTCTGAGCGGACCTTCTGATATTCCCTTATAATCGTTGCGAAATTATCTTTTAAATATCATTTGTTAACCTCAAGAATTTTTACAGGTAGAGAACTGAACGAGTAAGACCTGAATGAAAACCCACAAATCAGCTAAGGACAGATATGCAGGAGAGAAATACCTTTACTTTTAAACATTTTTCTCTAAAATTCTAAATGACCAGACTTTGTTCAAACGTTTTATAAAGGTTGGGAAGTGAGTATGGGAAAAAAGTTTATAGTCATGGAATATTCAATGTTTTGATCCATGAAAATAAAAAAGATAGAAAATACAGTGTTAAAAATTAAACTAATCTTTATACGGCGTTTGTTTAGCACATGCAGTGTTAGTTTTAAGAAACAACAGAATACTGAAGTTACTGTTAATTTATTTTCTGCATATTTGCATTTTGACAACTAATGTCTCATCAGTGCAGATATAAGAATTCGAATATTGATTTGGAAGTGTGGAATTAAGGTGTTTAATGCTATCTTGACTTTATAAAACCAAGTTTTTAGGTCTCCTTAAAGTTACTCTGTTTCTGATCATAATTATTGGCGTTTGGCGACATATTTTTATCATTGTCTCTTTATTTCTGAATTTTTTATTAATATTGTAACAGTGATTTTTGCATTAAATTTTAAGGAATTAAATTTCAACTAGTTATATCATCAGATGATGGAATGAAGACAATGAAATGAATGCTCAAAATGGCCACTAAAATATAAAAATCATGAAAATTTTGCAATGTTTAATGCTGCAAACAAAATGCATTCATCAAATAAGTAACCAGGAAATACATCAGCTATTGGTTGTACTTGCAAATGTAGCTATTTTATCCGATGATTATTCTTTACAGTAGCGTTGTTGGGCAAACACGAAAGTGATGAAAGAGAAAAAAAAATACAATTGGCTGGCCGGTATAAACCCTCGGGGACTTACTGTCCACCAGAACAGGCATGGACCAAGTGGTAACTAATGAATAAAGACACACATGTTATAGATGTATGCTCTTTATTTTTCTCAAATATGGTGAACTTGTATTTGAGAATTATTATATCTCATGTGTACACTTTGTTCAATTACTATTTTCCAAATTTATGTAAATTCTAAAACCTAAGGTTCAACTCCCTCCATCGTAGTTTTGTCCTTAGCTATATTTGATATTACTGATTATTCGGATTTGTTTGGTTTTACGCATTTATAACATTGTTTTGCAATTATGGATTTCCTGTATTTGATTTCTAGTGCTGCTGATGAGGAATAAATTTCCGAAATGGCCATACAGCTAATTAAAATTATTGCAGTTAACATATTTGTTATGGTCTCATGTTCATTTACTCCATAACAATTCCCCATGTTAGAGATGCATGCTCTTTATTTTTCTTAGATATGGTGTACTAGTACATGAGATATTATCTCATGTCTACTCTTTGTTCAATTACTATTTTCTAAATTTATGTAGATTTTAAAACCTAAGGTTTAACTCCCTCCATCGTAGTTTTGTCCTTTGTTACTGATTATTCGGATTTCGTTTGGTTTGACGCATTTTTTAAAAACACTGTTTTGGAGTTATGGTGAGGAATAAATTTCCGAAATGGCCATACAGCTCATTAAAATTATTGCAGTTACATGTAACATATTTGTTATGATCTCATGTTCATTTACTCCATATCCTTTCATAAAACAGTTAGTGTAAATTTAGTGATGGCAATTTCAACAACCTAAGTGTAGAAAAAAATCAGAACATTAAATAAAATCAATACATTTAATTAAATCAAAACATTTAATAAAATCAGAACATTTAAAAGAACATGAACCGAAAAATTTATAAAAGGTGATGGAGAACAAATAAGCTTTGGATTTCAGTATTTAAAGATAAATATTTTTTATTCTGGAACTGAAACTTAACCTTTGTTTTTATTCACTTGATATCATTTAACGTCTTCCATACGTTTAGATTTTATCTGCACTGAAGAGATATAAGTTGTCGAAATGCGCTTATGCAGAATCAAATTTCACAGTCACTTTGGTATTTAGTTATTTGAGCTCTATAATATGGTAACATAGGCTTTTTTTATTTTTTTATAATTTTTTTAAATGAGATACGTTTATATACTTTTCTTCGAAAATCAATATTTTTTTTCGTAAAAACGGGAGATAAAATCATCTTATATATTAACTTATGATGTGTTTACACTGCACTATACACTCTTACCGTATAAAGGATTCATTCACTCTATTGATAATTATTTCTTTTATTTTATAATGCCTTGCGGGAAGAATATTAACTTACCAACAAAACTAATAATCATATACTATTCTGCTAAGTTTATTTACTCTATATAATCTTTTTGTGTACGTGATTTCCGAACAAAATCGGTTAGTCCAGATCTTTATGTGTTTGTTATAACTGTTCATGACAATTTAACACCATTCTGTTTGATAGAGCTTTGTCCCACCCTTTGAATTTTTCAGCCAATTTCTTCCATATTTTTTTTCTTTTAATTAAACTTAGTACTAGTGTACCTTCTTTTGATATAACCCTGTCCCTTACTTTTCTTGGTGTTAAGAAGATTTACCGATATTCTAATTATTTCTACCAGTATTGACCTGTGTGAATGAAATAAGAACGATAATATATTTAGTTGAAATGCTATTAAATGTTGGCTTTTTTTCTGCGCAATGCACGCACTTAGATAATTTGAAACTGCTATTAATGGGTGTTCTCAATTAGCAACTGTCATCGTATCTGAAGAGTTCATAGCAACTTTAAGATGTAATTCCACAAAACAGCTTTTGTCTTCATCTTAATTTTCAATTTTAATATTACGAATATCGTGACACGTACGCTTACTCTTTCAATTATTTTAATTTTTTATAGTTGCGTGTTTCAAATTAATAGAATGTTAGCAACAGGTGCTTGTTTTTTGTTGAGTTTTTACCCATCGTTCACAATTTAATATCCAAAATAACAAAGTAGAATAAAAACTGTTGTAATGAAAATTGGGTTGTTCATTTGCATGGCTAGATGTTTTGTTTCTTTGTATTCATTTCTCCTTTTATGCCTCTTTGTTTTAATTGTAAGCGTTCCTAAAGCGCAGACGTCTTATACTATCGTGCTAACTATATCCTATATTGTAGATGACTTACAATTTTAAACTGTAGAAATGTGTAATATTCTTTTTTTCTGCTTGTTTAAAAGTTCGCTAATTAATAATTTTGTTTTCTATTTTAACAATAAAGGGATATGGAGTAAATGAAAATGAAACTAAGTCTCTACAAATGCATTGTTAACGGAGCATTGGAAAACAAACTTTTATTATTGTTCTTCAACTTGAAGTCACAATGACGTCTTCGACAATGAGCTATGCTCATACATCAAAGTAAGTTCAAGACGGCCCCTATCACCAGTTTGAGCGGAATTCATTGCTAGATGTCGAGCAACGTTATAGTCATGTCTTTTTACCCGTTGATACATGGATGCGGGATTGTCAAAAATCATAAATTTAACTGGCAAAGTGTTGTATGAGTGGCCGTTCATGTCAAAATTGTGATAGATCTATCTAGATATTAAAAGTATCTAGATACTTTGAACAAGTATCTAGATACTTTGAACCAGTATCTAGATACTTCGAACAAGTATCTAGATACTTTTTGAGTTTTCTGTCTCTAAACAATGAAATTACAGATAATTTGAATTCTAATATTACCAATACCACGCCTGGGAAACTCGATGGTCTCAACTGAATTTTACTACCAGGAAGTTAATTAATACACAGTGAAACCCTGTTTTTTAAACACATCAGGGAATGTCACTCCATTTAAAACTTGTCAATGACCTAAAATATAACTAAAACCACATAAAAGTCTGAGTTTGAAGATAGAAATCGTGTTTTTTGTATCCAGCCGCTTCGGGACGATTATAAAACCTGGACATCAAGAAATAACTAATTTACCATTGTAATTCGAGAAAACAAAAGGGTTTTCGATTTATTAAAACTTATTTTATAAATTTAAATGGAGTGAAATTCTTTGATTCATCGAATTGCACATAAGTGTAAATCACAGATTTCCGGATGCCGGTTTTTGGTTGAGAACATCGAGTTTCTCAGGCGAGAATACGATTATATTTAAATAAAATCAAACGATATGACAATTAGAGCATGAAAACATAGCTGACTACATATAAAAAGCCACTGAGTACATAGCTATGCCGTGGAATCGCTGCAAATTTTTGTTGAAACTTTACATTTAGAGTCCATTTGTTTGACGATCAAAACCACAAATTATCAGCAGTGACTCAAACATCACACTTTGAATCCACTTAACATTGAAGTTTTTCTTTAACAGGGTGGTTAAATATTTCATTAGATTTCAAAATTGTATAACCCACCATTGCCTCTGAGCGGTGCCTTTCAAATAAAGGTGCTCATTCATATTTTCTTTTATGTTGCCAATAAGTTTCTGTGCAACATGTAATTCATTTATACTGAAATTCCAATTTGGGTACAAACAGTTCCAAAAGACATGCTCTCCACTCTATCAGCATGAAGGCTGGTAGAGGCATATTTTCTGAATTCCTGTTATCACTGTAGGTGTGACACTTATCCTGTACAAAGCCATTACTATTTATTCTTTAGATATCAGATATTCCGGATAGATAAGATATTTATGTATATAAAAAATAAGGAAAAGCGAAAACTTCGTTGCAGGACTTATATTTAACTTTGTTTATACACGAAATGTATGTATTGTATGCGATGATAACGTTTGTATGCCCAGGATAGAAAGAACTTCTCTCTGCGTTTTGTAGTCAGAACTTTATAATTTTAGTTTTATTTCACTTGAGCTTGGCGTAAATCAACTTTATTTATTTTTAAAAATTGAAAATATAGGAATCGTAAATGACAGGAATTTGATAGTTTTTATCCGGAATGCTTATTGTAAAGTAAATGTGAACCGAACCGTCAGTCTAAAACGAACAATCCAAGGACAATGGCAACATTGAGAAAACAAAGAAACAGAAACACCATGATCACGGCACAGAAAAGAAAATGAAGACAAACACATATAGAAAATAACAACACCGACCCAATGAAAAAAATGGGTGAGATCGTGTGCACCGTTAGAATAAGAATCTCCTGCTTCTTATAAAACACATGCCGTGTTGATCATGTAAAAATAGTTCAGATTGTTTTTGTCACATTGAGGTGAGCATGTGACAACATCTTTAAAAAACTTTTAAGATGGAATATTAATATACATGCATTTATCTTTAACCTCAGGAAAAGATGCAGCTTTTATTTTCTTGTGGCAAGACTTAAGTTTTTGAGAGTTTGTCTTACTCTTGGCATGGGACCTTCTTTTAAGAAAATTTAGTTCATTTTTCGAAATGATAGTGATATGGCTTTCTTATTTCACAATTGTAATACTTGGGGAAATAATTTCGTCATATAAAGATTTAACATTTGATTTAAAGGGCAAGAGATGCGGGTTTCATGTTTCACTTGTATACTTGAGGACGTCAACAACATCAGAAGAATACCGAAGGAACAAAAGAGTGGTATTTACAATAATCGAAGTCCAAAGACATGGCAAAAACGAGAACACAGAAAACAGTGACGTGAGACACAGAAAACAATGACGTTCGACAGAAACAATGCACAGAATAGAAAACCACAACATTCAAAACAAAGGCACTCACAGTGTGAACTCCAGTGAAACTGAAAGTGACACCAGGTAATCCGGAAGGGTAAGCATGTCCTGCTCTCTGTTAACAGCATCCGTCACACTGTAAGTAAGTAAATCTAGGAAAATGTCAAAGTCCGTAGTCAAATCCGGGAAGACGTGAATTTAGCTGAAAATGTCCGCTTTTATTTGGGACACTGACGGTCATATCTTTCAATGATGTTATGGTGACGGCCATAGAATTTCTTGACGGATTAAATTAACATAGGTTGAACAAATCCTTGACTAAGCAGCTTTTGGGACAGTGATTTTGCTCTATTAAAAAAAAACACTGTACAAACTACAGTACACGCTCGACAGTAATGAAAGAGCTTTGCTTATACCTCATAGCAAGTTCAAGACTCCTCCTACAACCGGTTTTTCGCGGAATTCCTTACTAAATGTCGAACAAAGCTACACTCGTATATATCTTTCTGGTCGTGGATGCTGGATGTATTATAATAACCAAATTGCTAATGTAAATACAAATAAATTTCTCTGAAGAACACAGAACTACAGTAATAGAACAAAGGACGCGTAGGTTACAAAATCCTTTCGCATAAGCTCAAGATACAAACAAAAAATACTGATGCTACTGTAAATTTGGTTTCCGGTAATATATGACTGTTCGGTGCAGATAAAATCAGAACATTTGGAAGACCATAAACTCAAATATATCTGTAAACTGATAGAGAGCAAATAACCAAATATAAGGCTTGTTAAGGGTATATTTGAATATGGGATATTTACGATTTTAACAGTGGGATATGAAATATTTGAGACAAAATGGACTGGAATATGGGATATTTTGACAATAGTTTATGGGATATTTAAATAATTATTGGGATATCTTCAATTTTCAAAGGGATATTTTTGTCCAGACTTACTGGGATAAGGGATATTGGGACCCACCCTAGACAAGCCTCAACTATGATCGAAATGGAAATCCAAAATCAACTAAATGAGATGATACTCCTTAGTTTTCAACAAAATTTACAAAAATTTAGATATTACAATTCTATAAATAAAATCGGCTTTCGGATTAGCATCGACGTACTGACTGCCCGGCTGGTGAATACCCTGGGGGACTAACAGTCCACGTGCAGTGATATCGGCCGAGCGGCAGCAAACAAAATACCGAAGTACCTGTAACTTTGAATACTTTGTAAAATATTTTTCGTGTTCTAGATAGAGGCAAATTCAAGTTTAAACAAAGTCAGTAATTATGAAACATTGGTTTTAATTGTGATGCATGCCCAAGTGTTGTAACATGTGCAAGAGGGAGAAGCATTTTACAACTGATTATATTAAATTTGTCTGCATTAACAGACTAGTTATTGTTTCATCAATTTAACGAGACAGCTAAGGGAATAAAAATGCACTTTACTGAAATAAGATATGTCTCGCTTCAGAAGTAGTGTTAAATTTATAATCTTTTAACAGACAAACATTTAATTTCATTATACAAAATCACATTATTGTTTGATCTTTGGGATTTCAAAATGGTTTCTGGTCTAATTTATTCATTAAATTTTTTGTTTTGTTTTCAAATTTGCTAAAATATATAAAAATTAAAACATCAAAATGTGTTCTTCAATTTTGGTTTGATAAAATATTAACTTATTGAAATGAATCATATCACTTATTTCTTTTTTTCTGCTTTTAGGAGTACAATCTCTATAATGTTCTCTGGATAACAGTAATTTATGGATAACTTGTTATCTCCATTTCATCTTTGCTTAGGGGCCACCATTTGATTTTCAGGTCGAGGCTTGGGCGATTTTGCCTGGAAAAATTTCGAACAACATTTGTTTTACCAAATGTCACATCAAATTATTCATTTTCATTTTATATCCTCCAATTCAAAATCAAATTATTTATTTTCAGGACAAGTAGGATTAGAATACTATTATTACTATAGTATTTATTTCCACTGGCACCAAGATTAAATTATTTATTTTAAAAATCGCCCAAGCCCCCCCCCTTCCCCCCCTAAAAAGCAAACGATTGTCTCCTTAAGAGAGACAAAGAAGAAAGACCAACCCATCTCTAGTCAAATGCACTACATTTATTATATAATCGTATTCGTTCTGAAACTGCATATTTTTGCCATGGCTGTGATATCAGCTGGTTGACATGGACAAATGTTCGTTATTACCATTTCCTTAAAACAATGTGTAATGGAATTCACCTCCTGCTTTTCCCGATTGGTGTCGCCGCTGCACTATCAGGTATCTCGCGGGAAAAGTTGTATTTCACGCATGTTCAAAATTTTTTCCAGGTGCGTGAATTTTCCCGGTATCACGACGTCACAGAACACACCTGATAGTGCAGTGGTGACACCATACGGGACAAAATATGGATGGTGCATTCCATTCTACATGTATATGTGTAGTAGTAATAACCTTTATTTATATCTGAGAGCGTAGCACGAAGGCATCAAGAATTTTTTTTAATTATTTGTATAATAGTACCAAATCTTGTCATAATTATCTGCATTGCTCTTGCTGTAATTATTCCTTCATATAGAGGACAAACGATAAGACATTGATATGCAATATTTGTTGTTTTCAAACAGTTGTTTTTTACTGAATTATTTGACCACATGCTTTTTTATTACTTTGTAACTATGCCATTATCTATATCATGACCTTCATTCATGCAAAAATGTTATTTGTTTAGAAAAAAATCTTCAGTTTAAGGAGAAGTGTATGGAAATATGAAGTCATTTATGATAACAATTTGTAAAAGAATTTTTATTTAGATAAAAGATAAATATTATTACACAAATATTTGAAATAGCTTTGCAACTATTTTTAAGGTACTGTTTCATATGTCATTTTTAATACACAAATAGACACTTAAAAATTATGTACTTCCAATTATATTTTTTTTTCATTTAAGACACATAAGAAGCTACTGGGAAAGGAAGGCAAACTAATGAGAACAGTTTCTCACCAAAATTATGATTTCTATTTAATTTTTTTTTTTTTTGAATTATGATTTCTTTAAAACATTTAGTTATCTTGCGTGATCCAAAAATAATTCGAAAGGGAAAACATCTTACAACCATGCATTTCTTTGATATAGAGGTCCACTGTTGATTAACCATGTCCGCATCAATAATTTTGTAATTATTGATGCTGTTTTCTGTTTTGAATCAACAATCTTACTATGTGGAAAGATCTAGAGGATAAAATTGAATGGAGTCGCACACAAGTACAGAAGTGAAAGCCCCCCCCCCAAATACGTGCAAAACACTGGAGTAACAATTTTACTTCAGATCGTTTGATAGTTATGGTTATACTAGTCTATGGGTACCATCACCTCAACTTTCTGTCACGTTTCTCTTTAGTACAATAAACATATGAATAAATATAGAACATAGGACTTTTTGTTTTTGATACGGACTTTATCACGGTAGTATATCAGGTGAGCCCGCTAGAATTGGATTCATAGCCTGATGTTTTATTGCAGTGTCAAGGTATGAATTTTTCATAAAATACAATCAAAAGTTATAGGGAAACGTGTATTTCTGTTTGAATTACGAACAATTTCAAAATTGTTTACTGTTTGTTGTCGCAAATAATTTTCATTCATGAGTTGACTTTATATTCAGATTAATGCGCGTCGTTTCGGTTCGCGCATGTCATCTGACGTACTGACCCAATAAATTTTTGACATGGTCCAGTACGATGATAATGACTTTATCGGTCAGTACACATCAAAGGCAAGAAGCATAAATTACCGATAAAACCCAATACAGGTAGAATCTTGAAGAGGAACAGGGACAAAACGTAATTTTGAAAGATGTTAACTTTCGGCTAGCTCAAGGAGCATAGTCCTAGTCTGCTTGTAATCCACTGTTGCTCTACGGAAGAAAAATCAAATTCAATACTTCCAGAAGGATTTGTTAAAGAATCATCATGTCAATCAGCAGTATCAGTATGCGTGTAAAACTGTCAGGTCACACTAGATCCCAAAGCCAAATTAACAGACTTATGCAGAATATCCCTTTTTCGTAAGGAATGTAAGTTAAGTCCGAGTTTTTCTGGATTTTTAATCAGTTTCTGACATTTTTAGCAACATTTCAAGTTTTCATTAGATAGGAGTGGTGTCAAAAATATATTTCACATACATTCTCTTCGTCAGGAGTATGCCCTTGAGGATATTAGATGATTGTAGCCGACTATGCAGTGAAAAAATATAAAGGATTCAATACGAAACCGATTATTCCAGGATTCATAAATTAAGATTATCTTTTATTTGAAACTGGATGTGAAACACTCCTGTCTCGAAGAAAGCGACAAAAATTACAATTTCTCTACCATAACCATTCTCTATAAGTAAATTGAAAATAGGTAATCTTAAAAATAATTATTTTAAAAGTTCAATTTGCCAAGTAGGAACCTTTTTGGTCTAGGTACATCTTTCTTTTTACCATTTAATTTATGGAATGTAAATTAGTCAGGCAACACACTACAAAAAAATTCCCTTCATACTAGATATCATTTACCAAATATCAATTTCCTTTTTCTTTGTAGCAACATTTTACATCTCCAAAATCATTTGCTATTCAAGGGCTTGTGGTCAATACAGTGACTTGCTTGTTAGAGCCCGGTTTCTAACAAGAAAGCTACTTAAACAAGGCCTTGGGATATCTTTTCCCAGATGACAACAAATCTTTCCTTATAAAAGTTTAAGAATAACATTAATTATATCGTGTCCTGATATACTAGCCTTAAATTTAATTTTCATGCGTGTGCCACTTCAAAAGTAATGGCAGAAATATTTCCCCATGAACTGAAGACTCTCTGCAACAACCTGTTCAAGAAATGTCTTACCCGCTGTTATTTACTGTTAAGGTGGAGTCTAAAACCTGTCAGATAGAATTTTCTGATATTTTCATAAATTACCATTTGTTACGAGAGCATACAATAAATTAATAATAATTAGGCTCACCGGCCATATAAAAATGAAATATGATATTTTGGAAAATTAGAGAATTTTAACAAAATTTTAATTTATTTAGTTACACCAGATATTTTTTAATTACACCTTGTGTAAGTAAGCTGCATTCTGATTGGTTTATAGCCATGGTATTTTTTTGGCAAATACCACGTCACAGAGACGTTTGTCGCGGTATTTGCCCCGGAGTCTTCTGTGCGTTTTGATGATAGAGACATTTGGTGTAATTAAATAGATATATCATGATTTTCGGGTTATTTGCCAAAAATACAAGTCTAGGGTCTAAATTTCGCTCGTCTTTCAGGCTCGAGAAATTTTACCACCCTGCGACTTATATTTTTGGCAAATACCCCTCCTTATCATGATATATCTGTTCAAAATTTTATATATTATGAGCTTTATACTGCCCTTTAATTTTCTAGCCTTCAGGAAAAAAGTGTGGGTGTCACCGACCTTATTTTTGAATAAATTGCGAAAAACTGATTTTTTTCCCTATTATTTCTATTCAAAACAACAGCAGTAGAATACCGAAGGAACAAAGGAGTGGAAATTTACAAAAGCCGAAGTCCAAAGACATGGCATCTCTCTTTAATGGAACAGGAGTTTGCTGAAAAGGTTCAATATTCTGCATTGTTACGCATTATAAGTGGCATATTTCATCAAACAACTATTAACAATTATAAGACATTGAAAATGGTTTCGGCAAAATTCCCAAAGTGAATTCCATTGTTGTCACAGATGAAAGAATGATGCGCAATTTTAAACCCCCGTACTGCCTTAAAGGGGTTCCATTATTCGTGGATTTTATTTCATGGTTCGCAAAAACCACGAAATTAAGTTCCATAGAAATGAGTTTTGCTGCATAGAAGTTCGCAACCACGAATTTAAGTTCCAAGGAAATAGTGATATTAATGGAAACCACGAAAATTGATGTCAGCGAAAAAAGTACTTTCACAGTATATATATATATATATAACAAAATTTATACACCTCAGAAAATTAACTAAGAAAAAAGTTCAGACAGAACATCATGTCTCGAATTTAAAGGCATACATCGACAACAGAGTAATACCAAAAGGTTTACAAATCAAACTAAATCCCCAAACACCGGGCATTAAGTCTACCAGATTCATGGAACGCTNTTTTTTTTTAAACTTTATTCCAAATATTGCCACTCTTCATTTTAGATTATCTACAAAGCCTTACTGATAGTCACTGGTAAAAAATAGTTTGAGAGATTTCATTCATTAAGACATTTTCAATAAACAAATTTGATAGAAGTCGTGAAATAACCTATTAAAGTAATTTTAATTACATTATGTTATAAATACACCCTAATGAAGTGACTTAACGCCATGAGTTGCTTATGACCGTCCTTGGTCTCAGATAGTAATAGAATTAATTTCACTTAGGACTTCTTCATTATACAATGCCACAACAGGAAACCTCAAGTCATATAAATCTCAATGAAGTTTAAATTAACAATGCAACAAAAACAGACAAGCGGAAGTTGTATTTTATTTTTACATTTCCTTTCCTGAAGCAAACATTGTTCTTAATTGCTTTTAGAGTTACTGCTTTTTCAAATTTTGAAAATTTAGTTTTTTGTGTTGACATGTTATAATTGAACATGGTTGTTGTTATGCATTGTGATTTGTTATGGTAACAATTACGTTATTTAGAGGTTATTGTTTCATATTGTAACATGTTCCTATATCACAAATGGGAATAGGACACAAATGAAGATATTGATATCTATACAACGACCATGACATATCACTAGACTTTTCTTCGGCCGTATGATGATTGAGGCAGACAAATATTAAATTTAAAATTATGTCACAATTAATTTTTCTCGGTTAACAGGCTTTCAAAACCGGATCAAACTAGGTATTTCAAAGCAACATTGTTACAAGAATATACAGGGAACTCTGAGAACATGGTTACTGTTAGCATTAATATGAAACGGATTAAGATTTAAAAAAAAATAAGAAATGGAAAAACAAATATCAGGCAGATTTATTTTTTATTTCATTTTTTAAAAGATATATTCAAACCTTTTAATTTACAGAAATAATTCATAAAAATATTAATGGCGAAATTGGAGCTTCTTTGCGACAAAATGAATAAAACGTCGCGTTTGATATTTGTCTGTTTATTATGAAGTTACTATGAAAAAGCTGAGAAAACAACATTCCAACTTGCAAATAAGTCTATTCAAGAAGCGAGAAAGTGCAAACAAACATGTTCTAAATTTGTTCGAGGATAAAGGTACTATTAAAGTCACCAACAGAATTAATTTTATAAAGATAATTACATTGGTATGTTGAGTCACCTCCTAAGCTGTCTCTAAATAGAATTAAGTAAAAATTGAGAGATCTTGGGAAAAAAAATGCGTTTGTACATGTACCTGTTGACAAGGATTCCAACAACGTTGCTATCGTCTGAAGGAAATACTAAATCGATGTCAAACAAAACGCACTGGGCAAGTCGTACCAGTTGGGACGAAGAAACGTTAATCAAACAACATTATCAGGATACAGAAATTGTCCAAGTTCCGACTAAACATTACACCTTGCCTACCATTTACTTGGTTTCTTATCTTCGCAAAATCCCTTCAAACATCGTTTTATACCGGCATCTAGTAACTGTTCTACTACTAATTTATCCATCCATTTATACCCTACAACTGGCTTTTGCTAGTTCTAGTGTCGGTACCAAATACGGGTGTCCCGAGTTTCTATCATTGTTTATGTTTGTCTTATACTACAAAAAAAAAACAAAAAAAATACAAAAACATATCTTATTTCTGTTTTTTAATGTGTAGTTCCCTTACATGTAATTGTAATTTTCATTCATTGTAGATATTTCTTGTCACCCTTTTTATTTCCTTGTAATGTTCAGCCATTATAGATATTTCTTGTAATCCCTTTTTTTATTTCAATCCGCACCCGACTCATGTTCCGCAATATGCGCAGTGTTTCAGCGTCGATCAACCTTAAATTGAAATCCTTTTGTTTTTCGAAACTGTCGAGTTAACGTAAGTTTAGCTTATCCCGTATATGTATGGTCATGACGAGTTGAGACGTTTGGTATGTTCACATCAATATTATCAGGGCTGGTAACCAAAAGCCTAATTTGAGAATTCCGTAAAAGCGAACTTTAATACGATAATTTCGAGTTAATACTAGGAAAAATTTAGGAGTGTAAGTAGTACTATTATTTGTTTTATCAATAGGGAATAAAGTGATGGCATAATCAAAATGAAAGACCAGAAAGGTAAATCCATTGGACAAACGACAAATCCAAGAGCAAACACAAGACACAATGAAACAGTCTTCATATTCCCGACTTGGAACGGACCGACAAATCCAAGAGCAAGCACAGGACACTATGAAACAGTCTTCATATTCCCGACTTGGAACGGACCGACAAATCAAAGAGCAAACACAAGACACAATGAAACAGTCTTCATATTCCCGACTTGGAACGGACCGACAAATCCAAGAGCAAACACAGGACACTATGAAACAGTCTTCATATTCCCGACTTGGAACGGACATTTTGTAAATAAAATGGTTGGTTAAAGTGAGAACCAAAATGCGAGTCTAATGAGGATAATCAAAACACATTGGCAACATAGGAAACACCCAAGAAACAAAAACAGCATACAAACACAGCACATAGAAGAGAATATAGAGACATACAAGCAGAAAACGAACCAAATTTAAAACTGTTGGTGAGATTAGGTCACCGATAGAGTAAGTATCTTCTGCTTCTTTTAAAATAATTGTCGTTGTCAATTAGGAAACATATATAGCTTTTATTTTATTAGGAAATATATAGCTTTTATTTCTTTATTTTTCTTAGACGTGGTGTACTTGTAAATGAGATTGTATCTCATGTGTACACTTTGTTCATTTATTATATCTAAATTTATGTGAATTCTTAAATCTAAGGTTTAACTCCCTCCATCGTAGTTTTGTCCTTAGTCATATTTGATATTACTTATTATTCGGATCACGTTTGGTTTTGTGCATTTTAAACATTTTTTGCAATTATGGATTTCCTTTGTTTGGGTTCTAGTGCTGCTGATAGGGAATAAATTTCCGAAATGGCCATACAGCTCATTTAAATTGTTGCAGTTTAAGTTAACATATGTGTTATGGTCTCATGTTCATTTACTCCATATCCTTTCGTAAAATATTTAACACAGATGTCCACTGTAAACTTTTTAAGTTTTGGGTAATATACCTTTGTTTAAATAGCCTATATGTGAACAACCGAGTATCGACCACTTGTCCTTAAGTAGCGAATTAGTTTGAAGATGTAAACTGCTTATGCTGGCGCTTTTGGAATATTGATGCAAAGAAAAGTTAAGCTGACTTTTGGAAAATGAAGTCCTTGCGTTTTTTCTTAAAGGCTTGTTTGTAAACTATCTGTTTTGTTAATTTCATAATGAAGGTGAAGGAATGAGACGGAGGTAGAAGTGTCTGTAGTCTCCTTAATTTCAAGCTCTTTTTGGATAGATAAAGCGAAGGAAAGGGTTATTTAGTGACAAAATATCAAATATACTACGAAAGCTTCATAATAATTTTTAGAAAAAAACATGGTTTTCCATAGCATATATAGTGAAAAAAGAGAGTGACCGAATACTTGTTGTACGTCTCTGTACATTTGGAACTGACTTATATGGAATATTACAATATTAAGACAATTTACATGTTCTTATCGATATAATTATGTTTCTGCCACACATATTTTGTATATCAGAAGTTTAAGTGTGCTAGAGTGTCTAATGCTCAACTGCAAAGATTTTAAAACACTTGAATTGTGAGATATTTTATCTTTATAATTTGAATATAATTTTCCATGTTAAGGGAGATAGTGTCCTCAAAAACTAAACAGTAGTTCGTCCATCTCTCGTGGTTCTCAACTGATAACTTGTTTACTGAAAAGCATGCCAATCTAATTCAAATTAGAGCTACCATTTGTTCGGTACACTCCTTTTATGGTACATCTAACATCGTATTGTACTTTCTGTTATGGTGACTTTTCAAATCAACCAATAGGTTCTGTAAGTCTCGTCATGTGACACCGTGATTTCACGAGAAAATTGACATTTGAAAACGTTTCCCGCCAAAATATGACGTTTTAAGATTATGGCGTTCCCTTTTTTTGCTTGAAACGTCAAGCATGCTTGCTTAAAGTATAACTTCCGGGTACAATTTATGTACCCGGAAGTTTCAAAATTGAACGAGACTTACAGACCCTATTAGATTGCAACTTTAAGGATTTGGGAAGCATTGACCTTAGGATAAAATCTGAGGATTTCGATTTCATCAGAAAAATTTGTAGATATAATTTTAATTCGATCGAATAGCATGCAGTCGTTAAACTTATTATATATTTATGTTGTTTAAGGTAATATCTAAATTAAAACATTACAATTTTGTCAACAGAGCAAAATTGCTGTCTCAAAAATTTATACATCAAGTGTATGTTCAGTAACTGTTGCATTTGTCTCTACAGATGTTTTACGGTCGTCACTATGATTTGATAGACCCTTACAATGTTTCTATATCCCAGATAGGAATATATATTCTGCTGAAGTGAAATATCCAGGTAAATCCAATCCTGCAATTTGATTGGTTACCTTGACAGAGGATATGAGACCGTATCCCCGTGGTAGCAAAATCACAATTTTTAAACGCTTCTAAGGGGGTTCGCTACTCCGTTTGAAAATAAATAGGATTTCAAATAAGTGTGATTTTTTGTTAGAACATTAAAAAAGAAGTAATTTAAGCGAAAAAAATTGATAGGTTGATGATCTCGTTTTTGAGATTTAAGTGATTGAAAATTTGGCGGGAAACTGGACTCCTCGGATTTTTCATAGGATTTACATTAGCAATGTTTAACCATGAATGAATGTGACAGAATAAATAAAAATTAACTAAATTTTAACAGAATGCTCATAAAGATGTTTAAAATGAAATTATGAGAAAAAATTAAGGGGTCCATGGGCAAAAAAATATAATGCTTTTAAATGGATAAAACCAGAGAATTCCGAAAATATGACAGAAATCAGAAAACATGAGGAGCAATCCTCCTTAAAAGAAAAAATATAGCACTTCTAGCAGAATATAAAAGTTTCTCGGGCTTCACATGGGATACGGGTTCATATTCCCTGTCTGTGCCCTATACGATATAAAACACAGACAGGGAATATGAACCCATATCCCCTGTAAAGATTCCCGAATAACATATAATATCTTTGGGTAGATTCAGACATCATAACAAACACCAACTGTGACAAAACCGGACTTTTCACTGGCAGTGTGGCGAGTGACACGCGTGGAGCAGATCATGCTTACCCTTCTTGAACACCTGATGATACCTCCGTTATTGTAGGGGTTCACACTGCTAGTGCTTTAGTTATGTTGCGTTCTTTTTCCTTTTTGTTTATTTGTTTTGTCATGCTGTCTCAATTCGTCTTTGATATGAAAAAGAAAGGAAATGGGGTAAATGTCAAGGAGAATACATCGCATATCCAGGTTAAAACGACCCAAGAACAAAGCATCTAGGGGTCACCGTACGGTCTTCAACACAGTGAGGAACCTCACACCATATAGCAAACCCCAAAAGGGGTAAAAAAGTGAATAAATCAATGGAAACAAACCACATCCAATAACCAAAATATCAAGAAACTAAAATTTTATAAGAAGACAAGGACAAGCCAATGACCAACATATTCCTGACTTGGGACAGGCGTGATTTGTCGTGATGTAGGATTTTTATTTTGGAATTATCCCTTTCTGATGTATTTAAAGCTTTTTTTAAAAATTAACATGCCTAGTCCATGTGTCATGTGTAAATTTCACATTATAATATATTCTGTATCAATAAACAATTGAGCCAATTGCGACATAGTTTAAATTATACTGCAACACCAAAGGGTATTCATTCATGATCTGATTCACCGAAAATAAAAAAAAACATGAAAAAGTGGTTACGATGTGTTTTTGTCAACCCGATCAAAATGTTGTGTGACTCAGGTTTGTGTCATACTACAGACGGTCGCCAACATAAATGATGGTTTAACAGGGGAACGTATAAAAATAAAATATAAAATTATACGTTGTGCAATATGCTACAAACTACATGTAACTATGGAACAGCATAAAAATGGTATAGATGGCAACGATTAAAAAGTATCAAAAAACAAAAAACCATACAAATAAAAAAACATATAAAAATGAGAGAAGGGAGGAAGAAGGGGTGATTGCCCAACGTTTCGACTTGGGGGCTAAAGAAGGCTGACCTACAGGCATTACAAAAATCGAAAATTAATACAAAAATACCGAAGTTCCATAAAAACACTAAATTTCGTTATGCTGTACACGTACACTGTACCTCTCACCAGCAGCATTAAAATCAAATAATATTGAAAGCCATAATCCAAAAGTTGTCCAAAAAGAAGTACTAATTTCCAAAAATATCAAAATAGGAAGCCAAATCCAGTACATTAAAACATTAGTTTTCTGTACTATGCAAATATCAAATTTCAATACATGAATAATGTTCTCTGTATAGTTTCGGGCGTACAGAAACGAAATTTAGATTTTTAAAAAATAATTAAGTACGGAAGTCTTTCTGAGAAGGTATGGTCACAACGGTCAGATAAGTCTCTGTATAATATCGGAATAGTATAATCTTGGCATATGGCGTGTACATTTCACAACTCATTCGCTATTGCCGTGCCTGTAGTTTGTATACAGCGATTTTGTCAACAGAGCGAAATTACTGTCTCAAAAACTTATACATCAAGGGTATGTTCAGTCACTGTTGCAATTGTCACTACAGAAGTTTTACGGTCGTCACCACGATTTGACAGACCATTACAATGTTTTGGTTTCACAAATGAGAACAGATCCAGAGTTTGTCCAGAGATCCGGACTGACTAACACCGACTGTGACAAAACCGGACTTTTAACTGGTAGTGTGACGGGTGCCACGCGTGGAGCAGATCATGCTTACCCTTCCGGAGCACCTGATGATACCTCAGTTCTAATAGGGGTTCACACTGCTAGTGCTTTAGTTTTGTGACGTTCTTGTTCTTTTTTGTTTACTTGTTTTGTCTTTGTCATACTGTCTCAATTCGTGTTGCTGTGAATTGCCGTGATTTTGGATTTATGATTTTAGAATTTCCCCTTTCCTCGTTCTTGCTTCGGTATTCGTTTGCCGATGTACTTGGAACTGCTCGACCTTTTGGCAAGTTTAAGAAATACTTCATTTTATATTAATATTCATGTATTGAAACTTATTATTTGCATAGTACAGAAAACTAATGTTTTGTTCTCGTTTTTGGTAATGTCCTGATAATGTTCAGGATTTGACACGATTTTTACAGGTAATTTCTGTGACGTGCGATTAGATCTGCATTCTTTCGTCAGTTCCACATTCTGCTCTTTATTTCAGCCCGGTAGCCCACTAGTCGAAAGTCACACGGCCATTACGTTTGGCATTCATCCTTTCTTTCTCCTTTTGTCATTTTTATATCTTTTTTGATTTGTATATTTTTGTGGTTTTTTTCCTTTTTAATCGTGGCCAACTATACCATTATTATTTTGTTGTATTGTTTTCCGTTTCCTTTTCTTTTGTTTTTATTAAAGGAATCAAGAGCGTGTGTTTCACACCTCTATTGCCAAAAATAATAGGCTGAGTACAATGTTTTACAAATACAATTTAATGCCACTTCCCATAATATCTTTGACGCCGAAGCAACTATTATTGAGAGGGCAGGTTGGACTGGGTCTTATCCCGGAATCCCGACTTTATTCTTTTTAAACCCCGAAATTCTTAACTACAAAGGAACTAACAACTTATGAAATCTCGATTCCCGGTTTATTTATTTGCCGAAATCCCGGGTTAAATTATAGAAATCCAAAAATCCCGACCTTAAATATAGCTCACAAATGGGCTACTTAAACAAGGGAAAGTCACCCATAACTTGAACATCCCACATTTTTTTCGGTCGACATCACGATTTTGTGAACCACTAGTTCATATATGTTTCCCAGATGACAACGTATCTTTTTCTTTAAAATCTTGAATATTAAAATTGTTACCTCTACCGTAATTGGCATGTTCAACACGGCGGTTGACTTATAAGGTATCATACCACCATTGATTTTTCTCTATTTGTCTTTGTTAAATTGGTCATTTTCTGAGAACCATAGCACATTACTGTCGTTTCAATTAAAGCGAAACTTCTTATACCTAATTAAATAGATATATTATGAGCCTCCAAACAAATTTTGAGGACAACTTTCATTTAATATAAGAAAATGCCCTCCACCGGAAGTATACTACTATCAAAAATCAACTGCCACCTTCACTGCCAACCCGTGAAATGGTCATGTCATTGTTTTCACCAAAAAAAAAAAAAATTATTACAACTGATAGGAATAAAATAAAGATTTTTTGGGGTACCTAAGATGTTCAGTTTTCAAACAATATGCAGTTTAATTACATTGGATACCGAACGTTTTCAATCATCCCATAGAAATATCCATACTCTATTGATAAGTACTATTTTAACATACAACCTTTGGCGGACGAATTTCCTTTTGGTGGTATGATACATATAAGAAGCAGGATATGCTTACTCCACCGGTGCACCTAATCTCAAAGATGTTTTTGTTTGTTTGTTTATTTTGTTTTTTTTTATCCGTGTTGTTCATTTTTATGTTTGTGTGTTTTCATTTTTATGCTCTGTGTCGTACTCGTGTTAAGGCTTTGCTTCTTTATTTTTCCGAGGTCGTCATTGTGCATGGGTTATTCGTTTAAGACTGATGGTTCGGTTCTGACTTTCAAACTTCTAATCCAAACTTCCTTAAAAAGACCCTCTCTCATTATTATATGAAATGTCTTTGCATTTAATATCTGCAATTGAGTATGCATTTCTTCGATAAATATTCTCCTGTTTGGGTGCTGACTGCTGTTTGAAGTTTGAAATATTTCAATTCTTTATACAATTTAGCTTTGGGTATCTTTTCAAATTCCTCAAGGCATGTTTTTGTTTTCACAGATGTCAATAATTAAATGCAAATAAATTGACCGATATTTCTATAAGTGAAGTAAGTGAGAACCGAACCGTCTCTGAAACGACTAATCCAAGGACAACGGCAACATCAGAAAAACAAAGGCATAACATGAGTACGGACCAGAAAAGAAAAATGAAGACACATAAAAAAGTTTTAAGATTCTTCTCAGGTAGCTGTTTCTTATTTTTTACTAAGTCGACATAAAAATAACCCAAATCAACATTGTAACAGAGGCAACAGCACTGAAGATAACAGGGTCATCTGAGACATAACAATGAAACAATAACTGACAGTTACAAACACAAATTAATGCAAAAATAATGGATACAGAGTAATTGTACATGGTACAGAACATGGTAAATTAAATTGAGCAAATGGAATAACCGTTTTATTGTTGTTCCTCGTCTTGAAGTCAACATAAGACCTTTACCAATGAGCGCAAACTCATTCAAGATAGTAAGTTCGGTACCACTCGAGTACTAGACAGACGTCTGAAACTTCCAAACAAAAACCTAGGCTATTAGCAGGTATCCAGATGAGTAGGCATACTCGACTCCAGATTGGAACGCGTTTCACTGTCACTGAAAGTCCAGTGTTCATTGAAGTCAAGTAAACAGACTTTTCTGGGAAATGTAATCTCAATAGATCGATGCGTTGTGTCAAATCACGATGAGAAAAATGCTTCTGTAGTGACAATTGTAACAGTGGTTGAATATTATGTTATACGCGTTTTTCAGATAGTCATATCGTTTGTTTACAAGTTAGCAATAACCAAACTGTTAGTCAAAATAAAAAGTCAAAAGACAATGACAACCTCGAAAACACAAGGAAAAAAGATATGTCATATAAGGGGGACACAGAAGAGATGAATTTGGACGCACAGCCAGATTAACAACACAGACCCAATTGAAAACCATTGCTGAGACACCGGTATAGTATGCATCTCTTGTTTCTTGTATGATTTTTAACAAAAATGCTTGCTACATGACCAGCACTTCAAAAGCTAATGTGAAGACTCCAAACTTGAACTTAAAATAAATTATTTAATGACGTGATGTGAGAACGATACAAATAACAGACCAAGCCAGCGATCAACCTTAGATTCAGACAAAAAGCTTTAACTATTTTTAGTACTTATTATAATTGTATCACCCAAAATGGGTGACATGTTGTTATTCTACGTTTCTTCTGATTTATATTCTTTTATATTTTTTCGATCGATTTTTTAATGCATGATGTAATCAAATAATACTTAGCATGTACCTACTTCAGAACAAGGAGAAGTGTATTCCCTGAAAAGTCTCAGGAACTACATGACATAATGTATTCATATGGTGTTGAATGTTCGAAAAGGGGAAAGGAAGGAGTTTATGCGGAAATGAAAAGATAATAGTTGCCATTAAGATGGCCACTAAAATACATAAAAATAAAATTTGTCGGATTTCAACGAAATTAAAGACTGCGAATAAGGTAGAATCATCGAATTGGTTGTCAGGGGGAAACAATGGCTCTTGTTCGCAATTGCAAAACTTGTATTGATATCATTTAAAGTATTCTTCATTACAAAGTGTTAAAATTATTAACTTCTGTATTTAAAATATTTCTTGTCTCGATGTGTGTGATTTCATTAATGAAACCATCTAAAACTTACCCAAGAAACTGGATGATCAAACGGTATAACTAAAGATCTATTACATTACCTTTTTCTACAGACATAGCTTTCAACTACAGAGTTCAAAAAGTTTTATAATTTATATGCCTTGGAAAAATCTGTTTTTATTGTGTTGTGTTGTTAGGGTAATGATATTTCCAGTTATTCAATCTATATCAATAAAGTCTTACAATATGATTTGGCCATGACAAAATATTAAATATAATATAATAATTTAGCTCAGCTGTATAGCTGATTGTCCAAAACAATTATAAATGACAAATAGATATAATATCTAAATACGTCATGGATTACGAAATAATATTTACATTTGACTTAAGTTTTATCTGCTTCCGACTGGACGCTTTTGGACATTGATTGAATGCTTAATTGTGGCTTTGATGAAACAAAATTCATTAAGAACGGCTTTGGTAATGTTGACATATTTCATTACTTAGATTTACATAAACCTGAGTTTATTAATATTTTCAGAATTTCAAATGCAAGAAATTTAAAAGACAAACATCGTTTAGACAAAAGAGTTCCAAGAATAGTGTGACCATGCTGGGAAAATTTCTGTTATCGGTTGAGAGAAACGACTGGTTTATGTCACGACCATTTATTGAAATTGATCCATGTATGATTTTGTCCCGCCTGCCAAGTTGTCAAGGAATTATCATGGTGATTTTGTTAATCATAAGCTAGTTAATTAACGTCTGTTTTGTTAAGATTTACTTGTGATTGATTGCTTTCTGTCTTGTATAAATCTTTGATACAGAAAAAAAGTTAATTGGAATACACATACGAAAGAGGATTGTCAATGGTGGAGGGTTATTGACAATAAATAAATAAATTTTCATCTGTTATATGAATGGTTTTGGTGTAAAGCTTTAGCAATAATATTTTTGTTGTTGTTTACGTTTTATGTCAATGGCTATACACTGTAGTCAAAATTAACAGATTAAAGGTCACTGCCAATTTACCGTTTCATTCACAGAACGCGTACAAAATTTCTAAACCAAGAACACCAGTATCAAATTGTTCCTAACCTTACCTGAGGGATCTCTAATTAAACTGAACGTCTATTTCCATAGTACAGACTATAGTGTAAAACCACAAATTCAGCCGATCAGAGCTTGGAACATTCCTGAAAAGATCTTTCAGAATCTAAATTTAATTTTGAATTCTTGCACCTTTAAGAATATATGTCGAATTGAAAACTAGAGGCTCTCAGGAGCCTGTATAGCTCACCTGGTCCATGACTGGCATAAACTGCAGCCTAAATTACTCATTTTCTAGAAATTTCAAAGGTGAAAATCTTTGAAGGTGTTTTTCCCATAGGGTCCAATGTTAAACAATGGTCCCCGCTGGTGGCCATATTGGATGCAGTGCTGACTTGTCAGACATAATTTTATAAGAAGACCATTAAAGGCCTATTGTGACCAAGTTTGATTCCAACTGACCAAGTAGTTTCAGAGAAGAATGTCTTTGAATGTGTTTTTCCCATAGGGTCCAATGTTAATCTATGTCCCCAGCTGGCGGCCATCTTGGAATACATGCAGACTTATCAGACACATTCTTCGATAGGTACCGACTATGGACAGTTGTCACCAAGTATGGTTCCAATTTGGCAAGAAGATTCAGCAATTTCCACGGTAATTTAAAGCCCCACTATCCATTAAAACCCATTTCAGACCATCATTCAAGAAAAAATTTGGGCAGGGGTTCCCCTTATAATTCAGATAATCAAAACATTCAAAGTCCCCGTTTCCATAAAAAAAATTGGCAGGGGCCCCCTTTATAATCTAGTTTAAACATATTTCTTAT
>MJUU01056169.1:87492-100568 GCA_002080025.1 Modiolus philippinarum
ATATGTCTCCGTATAGAATAAAACATAACCAGAGTTGTTTATCTGTATTTACACAAATTCAAATACTGATGGGTGTCAGTGTCCTTGAAATATATGTCGGTTGATATTTTTCCATCATCGAGTTTAACGAGGATATCAAGGAAAGGGGTCTTTTCTTGATCTGTTTCCCTTGTAAACTTTATAGATGGATGAAGATTATTGAGGATTATTGTAAAGTCCTCTAATAATGCCAGAGATTTATTCCAAATGATAAAACAGTCGTCAAGAAATCTGAGCCATGAAATCTCGATGTAGTTAGCGATTTCTGCGCCATGATTTTCTTCCATAATTTGATATAATCTCTGTTCCAAATATCCCATTACAAGCGTAGCATATGTCGGGGCGAATTTCGTGCCCATGGCCGTGCCTTTAACTTGGAGAAAATGTTTTCCATTAAAGTAGAATGTATTATTTTCCAATATAAATAATACAGAGTCGAGAATGAAATCCATAGTGAATCTATCATCTATCATGTCTCTATGTTTCTCTACCCAATATTTCACTGCCGCTATGCCTAGATCGTGTGGTATATTAGTGTAAAGACTGGTTACATCAAATGTCACCATTTATATATATATATATATATAATGACATTTTCGTTAACAAGTGTTTTGTTAAGCAATAAAAACATTCATGTACAAATATATAAATGCTTTATAATTTTTTTCAATATGACGATCAAATGAAAAGTCCTAGTTTCTATGCGACCTTTTGTTACGAAATCATTATACAAACAAAGCGGCTGTTGAATTTTTTTCTCGATCAAAACCAGATTTTATTATAAAGACAATGAATAATTTGTAGTATGGAGACAGTGAAATAACAGTTTGACTGATTGTAACATATGACTGGATTTGTGGTTAAATCGTTGTAGATATCTTTATGAAGAAACGGAAGGAATCATGGCTACACTAAACTCAATGCCAATTATGAAATGTTGCATGAAGATTAAAACAGGACTGAGAAGAGAGTTTTACCTTGTTTACTCCTTGATAGTCATAAGACTGAGAGTAACATCAGGTGCTCCGGAAGGGTAAGCATGTCCTCCTCTGTTAACAGCACCCGTCAAACGGTCAGTGAGACATATATGTTTTAAAAAGATCTGCTTTATAGCTCATTGGTTGATGTCATTTGAAATTAAAAGCAACTTCGGTATTATGTTATTTGCTAACAATAATAAAGTGTAATAACTTCCATAAAAAAATTTTAAGTTTTTTTCTGTTATATACATAAAAATCATGAGGTCAATTCAATTTAACATTTTAACTAATTTCTAAAATTTTAGACCATATCTGTATACCAATAGAACATTCCAAATGTTTGGAATCGATGTTGTTCAAATGTTCCAACTTTTTATCAATTAATGCATAATCAACAATTTCAAATAACTAAATACCGAAGTCACTGTGAATTTACTTTCTGCAGATGCGCATTTCGACAAATTATGTCTCATCAGTGCAGATAAAATCTAAACGTTTGGAAGACCATAGACTCAAAAATGTTTAAAAACTGATAGAGAACAAATAACCAAAAGAGATCTAAATGTAAAGCCAAAATCTGCTAAGGACAGAGCTTTGCATGAGGGAGATACTCCTTAGTTTTCAATAAAATTTACAAAATTTTAGATATTGTAAGGTTTCAAAAATAATCGGCTTTCGGGTCAGCACCGAAGTACTGACTACTGGGCTGGTGTATACCCTCGGGGACTAACAGTCCACCAGCAGTGGCATCGACCCAGTGGTAACAAATAACTAAATACCGAAGTCACTTTCAAGTTCTGAATAAACCATGAAAGTATATAGAGTAAATGTACACCAGACAAAGTCTCAATACGTGGTATATCAAAGCAAATGAACAACGTTTTTATTGTTGTTCTTTATCTTGAAGAAAGATGTCTCTATTTAAACTTTTTCAAGCCATTCTTTTGGAATCGGTGTTTTTCAAATGTTAAATTCTGTTATCCAGTTTGATTCATTTTTTGAGTTTTTTTTAATCACTTTTTACGAAAATACCCAAAAATTATCTAGAATATTTTAAACATATATTATGTTGCTGTAAATCCAATTTTCGAATAATATACTTCTATTTTTAAATTTTACAAACTTATTTCCCAAAATAATTTGATTTCGAAATATGTAAATGACACTAATATTTGTATTAGACCTACACGAGTTAAGTTCCAACACCTGAAAATATCCTTATAAAAATGATGAATTTTCTTAATGGAATCTAGTATTTAAGTCATCAAGATTCATATTAAAAACTAAATAATACTGACTACGTATTTTAGGGTATTTGGAATAACTAGCTAAATTGCAATTAAGAAATCTTTTTACCCAAGGTTTGAATTCTTGTTATTGTCACTACTACAATAATTATTGTCGTAGTGATATCCTCGTATTTTTTTTTTTTGGTAAAAGGTCCTTTCATTCCATAAAATTCCCTAATGTTTTTTTTACTTACACATACTGAACTCATTAGTATACAGATAGAATTATGGTAGGTCTTCCTCGCTCTTCAAAATTCCAATTGTTGTTGTTTGAAATTGTTTGGAAGGCATTTGTCTCATGAATAAATGAGAGAAGCTACATATTATGTTCCATAATGTCAGTTAAGGTAGTAGACCTAGGGTAAGAGGAGATAACTCCTTTTTTATATAAAAACTACTTGTTGTGATTGGTATAAATAAAACACAAGACTTACAATATTTTTCATAAATAGAAATAAAATATCCATCTTATCATGAAATACAATCGTTTGAAAAAATACTTCAAAATGCCTTTATTAAATTTTCCAGGTTTTTGAATGGTATCTTAAAAAAATTAAAACAAGTGAAAGTCTTTCAACTTGACGTTCATTATCAAGGAATATTCTGACTTTTTATGCAGTTTTCCTAATATTGCGAAAACGGTACGGTGAATTTTTATTAATTTTGATATAAGTCATATGCATGGACGATCTTTAAATTTCTCAGTTTTTGATGAAAATTGGATTCTAGGATTTTCGTTTAGAAGAAATTGAATGAAGCTCTGTTTTCAGCATTTTTTGACAGTGTAATTTCTTTTGAACTGCAAATCAACACTTAATGGTTGCTTTTGATATTTATTATCTGGTATTTAGGTTTGCAAATTTCTAATAAGCAGTT
The DNA here is from genome assembly GCA_002080025.1 of Modiolus philippinarum. Lineage (NCBI taxonomy): Eukaryota > Metazoa > Mollusca > Bivalvia > Mytilida > Modiolidae > Modiolus > Modiolus philippinarum. Next base: position 90,677 of record MJUU01056169.1, read on the forward strand.
AGCAATTAAGGGTTAATTTATGATGTTTCTCATTCATATACAGTACAGTAATGTACACCTTATGGTGATTTCTGAACAGAATTTAAGACCCCTAAGATAGGAATGTTTCTATGAGCTGTAAATTAAAAATCTAAAGGTGAAACTTTCCAATTTTTTTTTTCTTGAAGTAGAGTAGCACATAATTGTTTCATACTGCAAATTGAATTTGTAGAAATTTTGGGTTACCCTGGGTCTACTACCTTAATAATTCCTGAATACTTCAAACAGTTTACAAAATTGTGTTTGAAATTTTAACACTCCTCATCATGCCACACGATTAATATATATACTGTTTGGATATACAGGTCAGACAGCCGAAACGAATTTCCAAAGCCTCGCTTTAATATTATTCATAGGATTTCGACAGGTATTTAGTCAAATAAAGCGGATTTTTTTTATGAAATTAATCATCAAGTTCATCATTTGTCCATACAAAGGCACGTTTCATTATTGAAAAAAATGTCGACTGTTTAAAAGAGTTAGCTATACTTAGCGAAAATTTACATAAATTTGTATATTTTGAGTAAATAATTATTTGATTGCAATGCTAACTTGAATCCCCGGTACAACCTGTTAGGAAATTATCTCCCAAAATTGATGCATTTGTCTTGCTATTCAGTGGTACATCAATCAATGTATATATGTATTGTATAATAAGCGTTTTGAAGTGCATTCAGCTGGGAATTTCTGTATGATTTTCTCTCCCCTTCTTCGTCTTGTGTTTTTTATACAATTTTAGTCCTGATACGTGTACCTATACTTATGAATGTAATGGATTCTTTTGATAACTGGTGTCTAATCCTATTGTTTTTCTGAGAAAATATGTTAAATGTAATGTAATTAAAAATGTCCAAGTTAATTCAAGTTGACTTATTGAGAACACCACATACTGGAGTGGGGGCGTAATTTATTGTCAGTTTGCGTTGAGTTTTCTGTAATTGTCGAAGGTTGTTCAATAACAAAACTTTTGTCAACAAAAATCATTTTAATAATTATATAAATACAATCAATTGCATTAAATGGAAAAAATGAATTTTCTTTACATTGACAATGCCTTTCTATCACAGTACTTACCAAGGTGGAATTTAGTATGATGTACAGTTGATGTTTTGAAACGCTAAGCGATTTGTGTTGACCTTTTTCATATTTATGGTTGTTGTTTAATTCAGTCTTTCCCAATAGATCTTCTTTTTGACGTGTTTGTAGCTTTCATTAACACTTGACAATACAATACCTTTTCCTTTCTTATTTAAAATCTGGTAAATTTGTATCTTCGGATTTGAGTTTTATTATTTCAAGCACTTCTTTTTGTCATTCATTTACTGCAATTTCCCTGACGAAATAAGAACGTTGCTGTTATTTTGGTAAGAATGTTTTTCCGACGTTGGTATTATACATTGTCAGAATATTGGTATAATCAAGATGTTGCTGTTCAAAGAATCTAAGTAACTAATAGGGTAAGCTGCGATTATGTCTTGGAGACAGTCAGAAAAATAAGTACCGAACTTGGACCACATTGACTGACATTCTCCAATGAAACTGTGTGCTGATCCTCTGATATTTTTTTTGACGTTTTCTGAATAATATCTTTACCGCATTTAAATTGCCGTCTCGTCCTAAACTTTAAGTGTATTTGTTAATAGTGTAATGAAATTTGAACGTAAAAATATTTTGCGAAGAGACACTCTTTTTATTTTAACATTCATACAAAACTCATTGTTGAAGGGCTCATGGTGACAACAACAATAAAAGCGTTGTTCCTTTGCTTATTTTTACCATGTATTTGTAGAGATTTTGTCACCTGTGCATTTACTCCATATCCTTTCCTTCACCATCTATGCATTTACTTAATTTCCTTTCATATATTGTTAATCTAATATTTTTATTATTGTTTCCCTTGGCTCATGTTCGAATATGCATTTTCTGATACACGTTTGAAAATCCACAAGATTTTTTTTATTACTGATAAGATAATTTGTTAATAACGAGGACTTCTGCTCTCAATAGTCCGAAACTTCCATGTCAATGTGCAATAACTTGATAAAATTGTTTTCTTATTTATTTAATTGATATGTGGGCTGGAAAGTATTGCTTGCTTTGTAGCTTACCATCACAGGGAAACCTAATTTTCAAGCAAAAAGCTGATCTCATGTTGATTTTAAGTAATTTTAAGAGTGATTAAGGAATCTTTTTCTATGTAAGCAGTACGGGAGTCAAAGTTTGATAGAATTTTGAAATATTTCCATTGATTAATTCATGTTTTAGGAGGATAAATAAGTCTAATTAATTGTAAGGTTCAACGTTCTTATAAGCTCTTGATCTTCTACTGAAATGTTAAGCCTTAAATGATTTCAATTCTTTGGTATATTGCTAGCATTGATATTGAGCATTGATCTTGTTCTAAAAGTGAAAAGTAGGGGTTCATTGATTCATTTTCTGTGGTTTTTTGTTCATTATTATTACAAAACTTAGATTAACCTATTCATGTTCTTTATATACTTTTTCAATGGCTCCAATGTCTAGATTTCAATATCAAGATAGCTTATAAGCAATGAAATTCTAACTTCCATTGGCTAATTTTATGCAAATAATAAAAACCGAAGTTACCATTAATTTATTTTCTGAATATGCGCATTTCGACAACTTATGTCTCATCAGTGAAGAACAAACCAAAGCATATGGAAGTCTATTAACCGAAAAACATGTTAAAGCTGACAGAGAACGAATAACGAAAAGGGTCAAAATAGAAAAGCCAAAATTAAGCTAAGGACAGAGCTATGCATGGATATATCTGCATGAGGGAGATACTCCTTAGTTGTAAACAAAATTTTCAAAATTTAGATATTGCAAGTTTTTTTTTGTTTTTTTTTGGTATTGATTACTTCTTTTCTGACTATTTTTTTTATTATTATTACTTTCCATATTATTTGATTATAATGCTGCTGATGAGAGGTAACTCCTTGAAACACGTGTACAGCATAACAAAATTTTACTGTTCATGATGCAACTTTGGTATTATTTGTATTTTCAATACAATCCGTTTTCGGGTCAGCACCGAAGTACTGACCTCTGGGTTGGTATATCAGCAAAGGCACCGGTAACAATTAACAAATACCGAAGTTACTATTAATATATTTTCTGCATGTGCGCATTTCGACAACTTATGTCTCATCAGTGCAAATCAAACCAGAACATATGGAAGTCCATTAACCGAAAACATGTTACAGCTGTATGAAGAATGTTGCAGCCATTACTAGTGTTTTAGACACCCTAAACAAATACCTTCAGAAATGAAAAGAGCAAAACAGCATAACATCAATTAAGATTGAGAAGAAATACTCTTTATTATAAAAAAAAACTTAACATTACTTAAATACTTCCTTTAAGCATAAAATATTTCTATTTAAACAACAAGGTACAGCAGATACTTTATATCTATTCTGTACCATTGTGGTGTTCTTGTTTGTTTGTGTTTCCGAAGTGGCCGGTGTCCCTGGATTGTTCGTTTTAGACTGACACTTTTGTTTAATTTTAGGAGACTATCAACATAAATATATGTAAAAGCTGATAGAAAACAAATTACCAATAGGATCTAAATGAACGCAAATATTAGCTAAGAAAAGAGGAAGATATCTCATAGTTTTAAACAAAATTTGCTAAATTTAAGAAACTGCATGTTACCAAATAAAATCGGTTTTCGATAACTAAATACCAAAGTTACTATTAATTTACAGTAACGTTGCTGTTAACCACTCGGTTGATACCTCTGATGATGGAGGGTATGACCAACCCAGTATTGTACATTTTTGTAGTGCTTCGGTTATGGTGTAAAAACTGAATTCATTTTGGAAACTTGTTATAATCTTTCAAAATTTATGCTTAAAACTAAGGCGTATCTCGCTTTTGGAAGGCTAGATGTCCTTGGCTGATTATGAATTTTCATTCAGACCATATTGGAGAGACTTGAGTAATCGAATTGGCAATCTGCAGAAATTATGTTGACACTAACTTCCCATTATTTTATTAATCAAAAGTATACATATTCAAGACAAACACAAATTATGAATACTTTACATGATCAAAGATGATCAAAGATTGACACAATTTATCAATGGGATTCGAAAAACAATTGCTGAAACTTTACAGTTTCGTTTCCTATAAATAATTTACCGAATAATAATACGCAACGCTAGAAGACTACTTGATTACATAATAAATAAGAAACAGACTAAATATGAAATACAAAAATGAACGTAATAAAAAAACGGTGAAATGTCGTGTGTACAAGAAGGTGAAAAATTTATGGATTGTTATCTATGAGACTCTTACTACTCTGAATATACTTTTGCACATGTAAGAACATTTTGAATAATTTTTAATTCATCTGATCCGAGCAAAAGAAGATTTGTGGACAAAGTTAATTGAAGTGCATAATAAGTTGTCTGACATTATCATATCGAGGACAGAGAAAGAAAAAGTGGGTAGTAGTCTCTGGCTACACACATTAGGTGAATCATTTTTTTTTCTGATACAAATAAAAGATTACGGAACAACACTCCATACGTTATCGTGCATAATATATTTGACCATTACGATTACTAATTCAAAAATACGAGGGTATCATGGTGGCTGTGTCTTTAAAATTTTCCATAAATTTATCAATTGAATTTTTCCAGCTTTTTGGGAAGCTTATTCCAAGAACGAATTTTGTATGGTAAAACTAGTTTGAATACAAAGAAGTACGAATAATTTATCCAAGTGTTTGAGCAGTAACTGTTCCACATTTCTGATTTCACATTGCGTTCGCTTTTGTCGTGGTTTGTGTACTTAATTTCCTCATTAAAATTATGCACCAAGATTATCTTCAACTGCTGCTGCGATTGTTTTACGGTCGTTGACATAATCACGATCTTGTGGATCGCTATGCGATATCTGTTTCCCAGATGACTACAGATCTTCCCCTTTGCAACTGAAGTTTGGTTTTCCTCTACCGGATTGTACTTTACTACCGGATTTGACATGCTCAACACGGCGGAAGTCTTTTAAGGAGCAAGAGACGCTTACTATAACGGTGCAGCTGATCTCACCCATGGTTTTAATATGGTCCGCGTTATTGATCTGTATATGTGTCTTCATTTTTCTTTTCTGTCCCGTAATCATGTGTTGTCCTTGTTTCTTGGTGTTTCTGATGTGATCATTGTCCCTGGATTTTTGTTTTGTTTTGTTTTTGTTTTTTTTTTTGACTGACGGTTCGGTTCTCACTAACTTAACTTGACAGATATTTGTTTTTATCATATACTTAAATGAAATATGATTAAAATTTTACCCCTAGATAAAACCAGATGATTTCAACAAAAAATTAACGAAGCTGGCTGATATGTCATAGTTATCAACTGCTTCCGGTAATTATCGCATACCTTTCCGTCACAACTCGGAAGCTTTATCACATGCAAGTTCGTGTATTTCCGTAAAAACGATAAACATACACACGATATCGTTATATCAAAAAGATTTGTAAAGTATAATAACATTACACTAAAACTGCATTTTATAAGTAGGAATATATTTTTCAGCTAAAAATTTCTTTTACAGTTGAAGTATATGATAAAAATATCATAACATGTCATTTTTCATATCACATCCTTCATCAGCCCGCGGTCCTAAAATCATCCCTCGAGCCTGACGGCTCTCGGGCTGATATCACGACCTTGGGCTGATAAAGGGTGTGATATGAAAAATGCCATGTTATAATCTATAATTATCGGCAATATGTACATTTTCTCTTTGATCTTACTGACTGATATTGTCAGTATCTCCGTACTGACCTGATACAAGAAAATATCCGACAATGACGTCATGAAATTGACATAATGACTCTTACGATGTTGCCGATAAAAACAATTATGGTAGTTTTGAAGGTCTCGACAGAAAATATCACTAGTATCACAGTTCGTGCTATCGGACTCGCTGCGATACGGTGATATTTTCTGTCTCGACCTTCAAAACTACCATTATTCTATATCTATAATAGATGTATTTAGAAGAATCAAGGTATATAGACTTAACACCATCTATTCATTTGCAGTGTAAAGGGTGCATAGGGTGGAGCAGATCATGCTCATCCTTCCAAAGCACTTATTATACCTTCCCACTTCCTGAGGGCCCACATTTCTAGTGTTTTAGTCTTGTGGGGTTTTATTTAATTGTGATGCTTTGTTTTATCTTTGTCTTGTTTTCACGAATTGCGTCGCATCTGTTTTGCTGCGTTTTTGGGGGATTTTTTATTCTACATCTTGTATTTTTTCTGCTTTTTGGTTCTGTTATTATAGTGCAGGGTGACTCTTCGGTGATGACAAAACATGCGTTTTTTAATCGCTTTTCACACATATTAATCAGTTTTAACATGTTGAAAATTGACAATATGACTAGTTTAAAATTTCTGAAAATTCTGAAGATATTTCCCCCACTCTATACCCTCTTGCTATTCATGTTTAAAAAACGGTCATTTGTTTTCTTTTCTTTAACATTTGTAATTTGCTGATGCATGTAACTACACCTGAAGTGGGCATCTCTTAGTTTCTAATTCCCACTCCTTTTACTTATATCATCAATGCTATGTAATTTTAACACCAAAATAATCTAAGTTGACTTTTGAGGATGTCACATTCTAGGGTCGTAAATGAAGCGTTAATTGTTTCTACAACTTATGCAGTTACAGTTTTGTTTGTTCTTACATTTTTTTATGCCATTTATGGGTACAACTAACTGGCAGCTAAAAGGAGTAGTCAAGTTGTCCTTTTTCATACATTGATTCTTCCTTTCTTATTTTTGTGCTTTGTTCCTTTGGAATTCTACTGCCGTTGTTCTAGAAAAGTAAACACCACACTTTATTAGCCTTTGTGTGTCTTGTCCTTTTTTAGTTAGTTTACTTTATGTCTATAGGATTCTAGGATGATGTTTATTTCGCTGAACTTGATTACTCTTTATTCAGGGGCCGACTCCGACCTGCCGTTGGGTGTGGGGTTTTCTCACCGTTCATTGAAGATCTTATGGTGGCTTTGAGTTGTTATTACTCCCCTTTGGGTCGTTGTCTCTTTGACACATTCCCCGTTTCCCTTCTTTTTTCTACCTTCTGTTTTGTCATAATACTGAAATCTAGCAGTAATTTAAAATGAAAAGATATTGAGTAAATGCATATGAGATATAGAGATTCTACAAATACATGGTAAAAACAAGCGACTGAACAACGCTTTCATTGTTGTTCTTCATCTTAAAGTCACCATGAGTAAGTCATAAATATGATATAGATACATAGATATGATCACTTTATGTCCTGAAAAGGTAAAAACATTTCGTTTTGACTTTTTGTTCATTGTTTTTCATTGGAAATGCATTCTTATTAAGTATCTCCCATATAAATTATATATATTTATTATTTTTTTTATCTATGACGTGTTTGTTGCTGCCCTGTACTCTTCATAATCAAATGCACTTTTCTTTTTCATCTAAAATCGGATATTTTTTTATTCAAGTGTTTATTCTCTCTGCCATTTTCTCCAATTAACCTTAAAGAAATATGAACATTGTTATTATTTTTGGTTGAAAAAGCCTGTTCGGGATTTAATTTCCGACGTTTGTTTTTACGGTTTATTTTCAGAATATTGAAATAGCACAAAAATAGTAATAAAAAATCATATTTTGTATACCTATTAGAGTAAATCGAGATTATCTGTTGGAAACAGACAATAACTCAATGTAATACCGACCTTGGACCACATATGTATTTTAACATTTACAAGTTGTATAAATTGAAGTAATGTAATTAATATTCGTAGTTCATCTGTTTGCCCTATTAAATAAAATATCACATTTGCTATGTTACTAAGCTTCTTATAAAATATTGATATAAATAAATCAATATTTTAATGAAGCTCCACTCTAACGAAGCCCTGGTAAAAAATTTGTGTCAACAATATGTTTGGTGAACGTGTTCGTATTTTTTTTATTAAGTTAAGGCACGATGTATAAAACGGTTAAAAATGATATTTTTATTATATTATTACTTCTAAAACTGTAGTGAACATTGACTTGGGTGTCACGTGTTAGAGTTATAAAGTTATTACTTGTAAACTTATTGAAATAATTGGAAATTATTTGTTGTTGCAATCAGTTTGTAACAAAACAGTTTAGAGGATATTATAGATTAGCAACAGTTGTTATTGGTATCCATCGGCCCAGTATTCAGACTTGTCTGACATGAAAATATTACTCCTTTTATCAAAGTTCTAACTCCTTAAGAATACTGAGGCAACATTTCGTGTATGACACTCGATGGATTCCTTTGGTACTTAATTTTGCCTCCTTTTTCGATATTTTTGGTTATGCGTACTTCTTTTTTGACTACGTTTGGATTATGGCCTTCCATATTGTTTGCTTTTTAATTCTGTTGATGAGAGGTTACTCCTTTAAACATGTGTACAACATAACGACATTTACCATTTTCATGCAACTCGGCTATTTATTGAATATAACTACACTGTATTTAACTATTCTGAAAGTCTCAGTAAGAAGGAGTTGTCTATTTCTTCAAAAATGAAGTAATAAAATAATTTCAAGGATTTGTTACCTTTCGCCATATTCGGGGTATATTGAAAACTTGTTCCTTTCTATATAGACAATTTGCTGTCAAAATGTGGAACAAAATAAAAGGTATGAGTTCCATAAGTTGTTTACATTTACAATCATGATTTATCACGTTTAGACTTATGGAGTATTTGAAAGTGTCGACTGCTCTCTTTTGCTTTAAGACAGGCGTCGCTAGAAACCATTGTCTCAACATGGTGACCTAATCAATGTCAATTAAAATCTTTAATATTTTGCGCTATTTTTCAAGGTCATAGAAAAACAAGTTACAAAGCAACGAAAAGCAAGAGAAACTCTCTTCCCGCCAAAATTTTGATTACGTTTATCTATAAAAATATAACTTCATTCGCTGAATGTGATTTATAGACAAAGTTCTCTCAAATTTAAACATATATTCCAATTTGTTTTCATTTCATTTAAACTCACACTGTCTCTTTCTTATTGAATAGATTTGAGAAATAAATTCATAAAAGGTTCCACCAAAATCTGGATAATTCAAACCTCTTTTTATGAATTATAGGGCGACAATAAAAGCGTTGTTCAATTACTTGTTTTATTATGAATTTGTAGGCACTTTTTCTCATTGCAAAAACTCTTTATGTACTGACAAATGTCTTTTCATATTTGTTAAATAGAAACGTTCTAACGAATGTTCAAATCATGGTGACGACCGTAGGATTTCTGAAATGCATTGTAACAGCGATGAAAATAACATTTACGTGTAAATTTTTTGGACAGTAATTCAACTTTAACTGATGATAACTTTGCTACACATCATCATCGCTAGCCAAGGGTTACGATCCGCTCCTCTCCTCTTCAATTGTAACCATGGCTTAACATAGACCATCTGCTACAGTGTGAAAAAAACATAAAGAATTACTTTTCAACCCCCATTATTCGATTTCATATTGCCAAGCGCTAAGATGATTTTTTTTCTTTGTAATGCCATTTCATAATATAACAACGAACAAAAAGTGATACAAATTCAAGGCTAGATACATTAAACTTGTTTCCATAGAGAAATTGTCTGTTGAGTTGATGGTTTTGGTGATCGTTTTTGTCCCTGTATTATGTAACAAACCGCTTTAATTTCTAAGTCTAATCATCTAAAAAAACAAAATTTCTAGGTTATTAAATTGCCCTGCATCGAGATGCAGGTGCCCTATAGTTTTCACTTTGTCTGTCCGTCTGCCTTTCCGTCCGTCCGTTT
>MJUU01056169.1:101851-121388 GCA_002080025.1 Modiolus philippinarum
AAGCTCATCTAGTAGAGGTGTATCAATTCTTATTAATAAAAATAATCCATATGAAATTTTAAACCAATATAAAGAAGAGAATGGCAGATTTGTAATGATTTCTGTTAAACCTTATGATCTTATATTTTCATTTCCGTGTATTTACGCTCCTAATTGCAGAACGTTAAGGAATTCTTTCTTTAAAAAGGTAAATAAAATTTTGGCAGAGTATACATTAGGGATATTAGTATTGGGGGGAGATTTCAATGAAATATTAACTGCGAGTGATAGAAAAAGTATTTCGGTTTCTAAGACATCAACAATTTCTTCTTTAAAAACTATTATAAAGGGGAATAATTTAGTAGACATATGGAGACATTTAAGCAAAACCAAACAACAGTTTACTTGGCAAGGAAAAGATCGTACACAACGCAGTAGGATAGATTATTTTCTCTTGAAAAAAGATATAATAAATCAGGTACAATCATGTAAAATTATTCCAGCTCTTATTAATTCTACGGACCATCTAGCAGTTTTTCTAGAAATTCAAGCCGGAACAACAGAAAGAGGGCCGGGATTTTGGAAAATAAATAACTCCGTTTTAAACAATGACGAATATCAAAATAAAGTTACATGTAATTTTCTAATAAATCAGTATGTAAAAAATTAAAGAAAACACACATGACATAAGATTACTTTCGGATACTTTAAAAATTGAAATAAAAGAATTAACTATTTCATTTTGCAAACATAAAGCAAGAAATTCGAGGGATCAACTTAAACGTTTAGAAAATGAATTAGAAATAAAAACAAAAATAAGAGATCAGTTAAATTATGAAAATGTACAAATAAATTCTGATATTATCCAAATTGAAACAAAACTTGAAAACTTGTATTCGGAAAAAGGACCGAGGGGCGCAGATCAGATCAAGAGAGAAATGGGTGGACTTAGGGGAAAAACAATTCGTATTTTTTAGGTCTCGAAAAGCAAAGACAAATTAAAAAGTCAATTAATCAATTAAAAAATGAAAATAATCAATTAATTGATGATCAAACAAATTTAGTAAAAATGATTAAGGATTTTTACAAAAATTTATACACTAGTAAAAAACAAGATGATTCTAATGTAAGACAATACGTCCAAGAGACAAACCCATATAAATCTTTAAATGAATCGGATAATAAAATTTTAAACGGTGAAATGACGATTGAAGAATGTACAGATGCTATCTTCAAACTTAAACTGAACAAATCTCCTGGTTTGGACGGATTGTCTGTGGAATTCTACAGAACTTTCTGGCCAAAATTAAAAAGAATTTTAGTGATGGTATTAAATGAATGTTATAATAATACATGCATGAGTAATTCTCAAAGAACAAGTGTACTTTCATTGATATTTAAAAAAGGGATCCAGTGTTATTAACTAATTATAACGTTGATTTGAAACTTGCGTCTTACGTATTAGCGCAACGACTAAAAACGGTATTACCCAAAATAATAAACAGTGACCAGACGGGATACATTAAAAAAAGATTTATTGGTTTTAATCTACGCCAGATTCAGGACATTATAGATTATGCCGACTCGTATAAGATTGAGGCTGGGATTGTTTTTGTAGATTTTGTCAAAGCGTTTGACAGTCTGGAATGGAATTTCATGTTTGAAACCTTGCGCTATTTTGGGTTTGGGGAATCATTCACGAGTTGGGTAAAAACTTTATATACCAATATCCAAACTTCTATTACGAATAATGGATGGATATCCGAGCCTTTTAAAAATTTTCGTGGTATTAGACAAGGATGCCCTTTGTCTGCTCTTTTATTTGTTATCTCCGTGGAAATTATGGCTTTGCGTATACGCAATAATAAAAACATTAAGGGTATTCAAATAAAGTTGGATAATAAATCACATTCAATTAAAATATCACAGTTAGCAGATGACACCACTTTGTTTCTAAGTAGTAAAGAAGACGTAACTATAGCGATGAATGAAATCGAGATTTTTGGCTCATTTTCAGGTTTAATTTTAAACACAGATAAAACAGAAGGAATCTGGGTGGGTAAACTAAAACATAGTAAAGATGATATTTGAAACATTAATTGGACAGAAAAACCGCTAAAAGCCCTTGGTGTATATTTTGGTCACGATAAAGACGTATGCATATTAGAAAGTAAAATCATGAAAATAAAACAACTCTTAAAGTCATGGCAAAAAAGAAATTTAACTATTTTGGGTAGAATTTTAATTATAAAATCATTAATATTACCGCAGTTTACTTACATTGGTAGTGCTTGTGTCATTCCAGATAGGTATGTAAAAGAAATAGAATCATGTTGTTTTGAGTTTATATGGAAAAACAAAAAAGATAAGGTAAAACGTTCATCTCTGATAGGTAAATTTGAAAAAGGGGGACTTAATATGATAGATTTTAAAAGCTACTTTACATCTCAAAAAGTTGCATTGGTAGGGAAAATGTTAGATGAGACAAAGGCAAATTGGAAACTTATACCTCAAAAATACTTAGAAATCTATGGAAAGGACTTTTTAATTTTTAGATTAAATGTAAAAGATATAAAAAATTTACAAAATTTGGAAACTATCCCAAAATTTTATCAAGAGGTATTGAAATCGTGGATACGAGGTGGTGGCGGATACATGTCGTCCCCAAAAACATTTTTTTGATATTAGAAAACAAATATTATGGGGAAATTCTTTCATTAAATTTAATAACAAATGTTTGTTTTTTACTTCGTGGATTAAGAGTGGTATTATATTTCTGAATGATATTTTGGATAAAAATGGTGATATAAATGAACAACTTATTCTCGAATTATTACAAGATAAAACAAACTGGATATCAGAAGTAACCAAAATGAAAAAGTCTATTCCGAAAGAATGGTTAACTATTTCGGAAAACTCAAGGAAAAGTATTGTTCATGTAATTTCTCTAAAATCTAAATTCCTGTGGGAGGGAAAATTGAGTGATATTTCTACTTTGTCAAATAAAAGTGTTTATAATCTTTGTGTAAAGAATAAATTTCAGGAATGTACTGGTCACAATACATGGGCACATTTGTATTTTGACAGTCAATACGATGACAAAAATACTTTTTTGTCTCATGTATATTCGTTTATATTTGAAAGATTACACGAAAACAAATATAACATATTCAGATGGAAATTATTACAATGTATATTACCCACAAATAAAATATTGTTTAAATGGAAAATAACAAACAACAGTTCTTGTTTGTGTTGTGGGGAAGAAGAGAACTACGAACATTATTTCATTAAATGTAAATTTTTATGTGAGTTTTGGAATAAAACTAAAGAATTATTAGATAAATTAGGTATTAATAATGATATAACTTTAAAACATTTGGTTATTGGTTACAAATTTTTTGACAAAAATTACAATGACTTTAACTATCTTTTGACAATAATAGGATTTACAATTTATAAAGCCTATTATATATCCGAACAAAAAAGAAAATTCGTAAATGTTTTTGATCTATTTGTAAGAGAATTTAAGAGATATATAAAAAAAAATGCACTTTTTAAGAGACCCTTTTTTGAAAAGATTTGTAAACTAGTGTAAAAGAGATATTCTCAGAAACAATTGATGATTTTTCATATTTTGTAATTGAATATGATAATTTATATTAGTTTTGATTTCTTATGCCTTTAATATTTGAATTATTCATTGATTAATGTCCTGGCTAATTCAATGAGATTTAACAGGGAAACTTCATTGCTAGCTTGGGCCTTGAAGCTTGATTGTAACAAGCATTGTTGAATAAATTCAAGTTGTGAAAAAAAAGTATAAATTATACCCACACTCATGAGTGGGTGTATATTGGAATACCTTTGTCCGTCCTTCCGTCCATCCGTCCGAAGTTTATCGCCTTTTTCTCAGCTACTGCTGGTCGGATTTATTTCAAATTTGGTAGTGGGGAATGCATCGTCTCTCATTTTGGTCGCCTTATGATATCAACTTCCTGTTTGGCTGGACTTAGCCATTTTTCCCTTTATTGAACATAGCGAAAATTTCCGTCGCACTTTTCTCAGCTACTGCTGGGCCGATTTATTTCAAATTTGTTATTTTACTTTATATATAGTGGGAATGCGTCGTCTCCCATTTTGGTCGCCTTATGATATCAATTTCCTGTTCGGCGGGACTTAGCAATTTTTTTTCCCTTTTTAGTGTTAAAAACAATACTAGTGGGCGTATACCTAGCACGACAACGCGTGCAACCTCATATTATGTGTGAAAACCATTTAACACGCATATGTATTTCAAAAATTGATAGACATGAAAAGGTTATAAAACAAACTAAACTCGAACAAAATGGACAAATATATCACGCAGAGAATACTTGTTTTCTCGACTTGTCTGCTCAGGAGCTAAAGTATTTGAATACAATACAATATTTATATAACACGCAATTGTTAAATGACATTTCTTAGTATAAAAAGACATTTTAATACCATTAAAAATGCCTACACTGAAAAGTACTTTTTGTTAAAATTCAAATTTGTGAGAATCTAGCTCCCTGCCGTATCTATAAGATAATTATTAATGATCTTTGGTAAAAGTAAGGTCATCAGTTTACAGTTATTGACTGTTTTGTAAGACCTAAAGAACATTTTGTTGTAAACAAATCACAACACCAGTAACTTAACACCAAAGTATACGAGCTAAGGCCTAAAAAAATATGTGTTTAGGGTAACCGACCTTACCAAAAATGTATTCCTACCCTAAATCTTTTTTCTTACATATCAAGAAGCACTGTAACAGTAAGAAATTCACTCCAATTACTACAATGTAAAAAATATTTCCTACCTAGCCTACCTGACTTTGAAAACCATGTTACCCTTTACACACAATTAAGAGATAACCACACTATATTTTAGGGTCTGAGGGGGTATATCATAGTTTGCTTATCTCTATTCTAATGCAAACCCGAATAAAAAAAATTTTTAAATCGATTTTTAAATCACAGGAAGTTTGGTATGCGCCTACGCCATTACGTTGCTATTGGTTCCGACTGTAAATCGTGGATTTTACCCCCTCAAAATTCTGACGCCGTCCAATCAAAATTAGCGTTACAAACGTAAGTGCATCAGAATTTATTTTTAGGCTTAAGTATTTTATATTTTATCTCGCAGATTTCTTCGACATTCACTTACCAGGGTATATCTAAAATACATCAAAATATACTCTGATCGTGTCGGTCCCTGCAGATGAATGCATATTTTACGATGCGACCTGTAGTATACGGTGAAATGTATATTTCACTTTTTTGTGGGAACAAAATTGCTGCAAATCGTATTCACTGTTTGGGTTGTATGAAATCAACATGAAATGAATTAATCCATTCTAAATAATGATCTGCTCGCAATTGTAAATGCTGATAAAATCTTTTTTTTTACAAAGTTCCATGATAGCAAACGACAAACCAGTCAATTTCAATGAACGCGTGTACGTTGCCATTTTTGGTTGGGACCAGACAGCCGACGAAATAAGAACCACGTAATGTCGTAAGCCGATATTCTAATTAGAGTCTAAACGGTCTCTTTCGACGTGAATTAATAAAAAACCAAAAAAAATGTAAAAAATGTATGTTAGATGATTATATAGCAAAATATCAAGAGAGGTATAACAATATGTTTTATTAAAGCTTGGTATATTTTTCTACATAAAATAAGATACACAACATTTGACTATTTTTACCAAACATTAAATTGCCGATTTGTCATAAATAAATCGGATAATTGCTTCCCCTTTAGAACACCAAACAGTACTACATGTTCCAAGTTCTACCTAACGACTATGTACTGGGTTCTTAAACTTCACAAAAATCCCTACAATCATCGTTTTATTATTTCAGCATCGAATAACTGTTCTTTCACTTATTTATCCATCCATCCAAATTTAAGAAACTTAGGAATATCTTTCTTTTGCATAGCTCTGTTCCTAGCTGATTTTCGCTTCCCTTTTAAATCGTTTTGATAATTTGTTCTCTAACGGCTTTTACATATATTACGGTTTAAGTATTTCCATATGTTTTGATTTGATCTGCACTGAAGAAACATAAGTTGTCAAAATGCGCATATACAGAATCTAAATACACAGAACTGTAACATCTGTATTTTTTTTATTAAATCAGTGTATTCACATGTATTAAAGTGTTAGTTATTGAATACTGTGAAAAACTTGTCAAAACTCTTGTGCAAAACACTTTTGGAGTGTAAAAAATTCCATTGAAGTTTTACATAAAATTAATATAAAAGACCAATTTCGTCAATTGACAGTCATAATGTTTTACACTTTTATAGAACATTAATTGATTAAATCAAATTTGAACATCTTTTTAAAAGGTCAATCAAATGTTCTGGTCTACAGTTCATTTGTTGTAACAAAAAGCAAGGATTCATCTCCGATATCACGTACAAAACTCATTTTTATCTGGAATTGCAATGGCATGATTAAGGCACGGAATCTATTGCTAAACAACATTTTTGTTCGTTTTGGCAACATCGTTTGTAAACAAGTCATTGAAATTCCCATGGGTACAAACAGTGCAACTCTCATTGCAGACCTTTTTCTGCTCTGTTACAGATTTTACAGGTATACTGGCCTCTCACTGAGACTGTCGATGTCTACTGAAACCCATGACGATTCTTTACCAAACCCTTACAGGTTTTTCTTTTGTAGTGCTACAGTCTTTTACCAGTAGACTAGCCTCCTTAAGTTGGCCGACAGTTTAGCTGCTAGCACTACTTGACCCATCTTTCTAAAAAAAAAACTTTTTCTTTTTTCTTTCTTTCTCAATATTCTGGTCGTGGAGCTACATTGTAGTAGTCTACCTATATTTATTTGTATACTATTGGGAATCGGGATAGAGAAAGGGGAGGTTTTGGTATCGATGAATCGGTTTAACCCTAACGGCAGCACTTCCTAGTGCCGGTACCAAGTCCGGCTATCCCGAGTTCTTATCATTGTCTACGTTTGTCTTTTGGTTGTTTTTCTTGTGCAGTTCCCTGGTAGATTGTGGTACTGTATGTGATTGTAATTTTCTGCCATTTTAGTTGTTTCCTATCATCTTCTCCATTTTAATTGATAATTGGTGTAGTTAAAAACCAAGTTGCATAATGATCAGTAAATTTTGTTATGCTGTGCCCGTGTTTCAATGAGTAACCACTCATCATTAAATTAACTGAGAACCGAACCGTCAATCCAAAAAGAATAATCCAAGGACAATGGCAACCTCAGAAAAAAACAAAGAAACAGAGACACAACATGAATATGGAACAGAAAAGAAAAATGAAGATACAAACACACAGATGAACAACACGGACTCAATAAAAACCATGGGTTAGATAAGGTGCACATTAGAATAAAAAAATATGGAAAGCAATAATCCAAAAGAAGTAAAAAAAATCAAGTTCAAATCTGACAATTGAGCTGGTGAATACCCTTGGGGACCACTAGTCCACCAGCAGTGGCATCGGTCCAATGCTTGTATATGTTACAGGGAATCTGTGTAATTAGGGATTAAGTGTAATCCCTGTCCGATTTAGGGAATACATGAAATCCCTAAAAATCCTAGGGATTACATGTAATCCCTGAGTTTTTTTCAACACTTTTACACGTTTTCCCTGATAGGCAATACTATTGAATCGTTGTTGTTATGCACTAAGTCATCGTCTTCGTCTGGTGAAAATTGGCATATTCAACACAGTTATATTTGAATGATTTAGCCAGATTTATCAACCCATATTCAAGAAAATATATCTGCATTTTACATACAAGAATAAGCAATAATTATGTCGGAAATTTTAAAGAACAGTTAACAGTTACAGTTATAAACAGGAATGTTAAATGTAAAATGATGTCCCCATGCCGTATTTGGGAAAATTCCAAACCTAATAAACACCTTTTTGTAGGGGACCATCTAAAAACTATTGTGGCTAAGTTTGATTTTATTGTACAGTACCCCCACCTCCTCCCAGTTCTTTCAGGGACAAATTGGATCTAAATGTCCCATGAAAATAATTTAATAATTTACAATGAATAAAATAATGTTTTTCAAAATGTTAATACAAACATGATATAGAATACATCGAAACAAAAAGGAAAAAAAGGAAACATAAGCTTAAAAATCACGGCAATTTATATTTAAGACAAATTCAGACAAACGTGCAAAGACAATACAAAAATGATAAAGACCTAGAACTCTAGACTACTGTTGGGACATGTTATGTTGAATTTTAAGTTATATAATTGTCCAGTTCTTTTTACTTCTGATAGATATAAAGTACTGTTAACCAGACGTAAATCTCTATGTAGGCTTACCATAAATGTATAGGATATAGAAGTCATGAGGTTCAGGTTGAAACCCATTCTTTTTAACAATTTTTGACTTTATATCAGGATATTTATTTCAAAACTTGTAGCATTCATGGATATTTTCATCAACAGAATAGTCAGTACTTTGGTGCTGACCCTAGAAAATTTTCCCTAAAATTAAGGGGTATCTGCCTTGTGCATAGCTCTGTCCGTAGCTGATTGTGGTTTTTCATTAAAGTCCTTTAAAAATTTTTTTTCTCTATTAAATTTAAAAACATTATTGGTTTATTATCGAGTTGATCTTTACTGAAGAGACATAAGTTGTCGAAATGATCACCTACAGAAACTACGTTTACAGTTAATTCCGATATTTTCATATTATTAACATTCCACCATGTTATTCAAATGACGTTTGGTTTTCGTTCTTACACTACATCTGCTTTAAATAGTATCGCAGTTTATTTTGCTTTTTAACAATTTACAGACAAGTATTTTTCAACAATATTAGTTTCGTGTGTAAATGTAATTTAACACAAAAAATGTACTTTAGTAGGAGAAAGACATGAAAAGGTTATAAGCAATACATTACATTTTAAATAAAACTTTATGTGTTTATGCTGAAATGTATACATATTGCTAGTGTACAAGTCATGAGAATCTACCACCCCATCATACTCATAAGATCTTTGGTGACAGGGGTAATAATTATGAATGAAGGTGTAAGGATTAACGAAATAAAACATATCCCGACACGAAGTGGTGGGTGGTATTACTTTCAAAGAGAGTTAACTTTATACATCAACTACCGGTATTATTGCACGTTGCTAGGGTAAGTTGGGGATAAAGAAAGAGAAGTTAAAATAACAAATGTCTCTTTTCCTATGGTATGAATGGATGATAAGAAGAAATTGGCCTTAAGTTTTATAACAAATACTATAGTAAAAACGCATTGTATCTTTTATTACCCAGGGTAATGTTATGATATTTGGCAAGGTCACACTTGAACACAAACCGAACAAAATTGATTTTTTTTTCGTTTTTTTTTTAGTTTTTCATGCGTTATAGAGATCTCTTATTTTCACCCTTTTTCCACCAGTATTAGAGTCAAATGCATCCGACATTTTGTGTCAGTGTAATTGGATTGTTTTGACCTTTAGCACGTCAGAGAACTTTTTCTTTCCATCAAAGAACATTTTCTGTGAGTCCCACAAGTGTAGAATTAGCGCATTTAGAACGTTGGTTCACAAACATGAAAAAATACTTCCCGAATCAGTTTCCGATTTATGAAAACAAGCTACTGTCCTAACGGATACTTTTGCAACATTTTTATTCCTCCTAGAATCATAAAATTTTTTAAAGATTTTCGGTCATTAACACATAAAGTGAACGCCCAAATAGCTGCTTTCTTGCATTCGTAATAGGTTTCACAGGCATCCAATATTATTTCAGAATGTTGTCCATTGTTGATTCTAAACCATTTTTTTTCAAACCCGCAACCAAAGCATGACATCAGCGAAAAATAGTATTTGTCTTGAAGCAAGGTCACCATTTGACATAACATAAACATTATGGATTAACAGAAATTTCACGTACAATACGTGTTGTCGTTGTTCTATTCACCGTCATTTTCACTGAAAAATGTTTTGGAATGATTTCATTGTACACGAGAAGCCTTAAAGTTTGTATATCATAGGTTTTTGTTTGATATGGTTTTTACTGAATTTGTATGACATTTCAAACAAAAAGATACCGAAGTTTTGTGAATTTAAATTCTGCATATGCGCATTTTAAAAACTGGTGTCTATTCGGTGCAGATAAAATCAACATTTGGAAATCAATAAACCGAAGTATGTGCAAAAGCTGACAGAGAGCAAATTATATATAGGATCTCAAAAAGAAAGCCAAAATCATGTCAGGTCAGAATGATGCATGAGGGAGACATTCCTTAGGTTTAAACAGAATTTTTTATATATTGCAAGTTGTCAAATAATATCGGTTTCGGCCCAGGACCAAAGTACTGGCTACTGGGTTGGTGAATACCCTCGAGGACTAATAGTCCACCAACAGAGGCATCGTCCCAGTGGCAATAAACAACAAAATACCGAAGTTATTGTGAATTTAGATTCTGCATATGCGCATTTCGACAAATTATGTCTTTAGTGCAGATAAATTGAAAACATTTTGAAATCCTAAACTAAAGTATGTGTTAAAGCTGACAGAGAACAAATTACCAATATGATCTTAAAAAGAAAGCAAAAATCATCTAAGGATAGAGCTATGCATAATGGAGATATTCTTTAGGTTTTAGCAAAATGTTCATAGATTTAGATTTTTAAGTTTTCAAATAAAATCAGTTTTGGGACCAGCACCTAAGTACTGGCTACTAGGATGGTGAATACCCTCTGAGCCTAACTGACCACCAGCAGAGGTATCGGTCCAGTGTTAAGGATATTCGCTGGTCAAGTTTATGTATTTCTATCAGATTTTCGGACTTCTAATGTTTTATCCATTTAAAAGCTTGATAATTTTTTACCCGGTATCCCCTTCATTTTTTCCCTAAATTTCATTTGATCTTGTTGAGCATTCTGGCATAATATGATTAAATTGGTGTTATTTTGTCACCTTCATTATTTGATAAAATTTGCTCATATTAAACCTAGGAAAAATGTAGAGGAGTTCAGTTTCCCGCTATTTTAGGAAACACTCAAAAATTTCATCGGCAACCTCTCTTTTTTTTTTAGCTCAAGTTACTTCTTTTTTCATGACCAGCGAACATCCTTAAATCAGTGCACAGTTTTCCCATTTTTCCCTCAGTATATATTAATATAATAGCATATATTTTCTACATATACTAAAACAGATCAATTGACTATTTTCAACATTAAATTTATTATATTGTCCTGAAAAGTTGGGTAGCTGGGTAATGGAAAAAAGGGTTGATAACTATTTCCCTAGGCAAGTAGTTCGATGTTATTATATAATGTAACATACATTTGCCGCGTGTTCATAGTTTGCATAACTACTATTTTAACATGTCTGTGTATTATATTGTCCATGGAGATTACTTCTCACTACAAGTTCAGGGTTTCCCGCTTTCCAATTAATATTTCGGATATCTGGGAATATAAGATTGCTGCTGTTCTCATATCTAGTACATACTTTTTTAGTAATTATTCTTGTGAATTCCTTGTCAAAGATATTATTTTATCTGGGTATTAGATTGTGACAGGACATTCTACCTACGTTGAAGTGGGGTGGGAATAAATAGCTAGTAAATTGACTGAGCTAACGGATAGATATGGCGTATTTACCTCACTCGGTTAGGCGGCTAGCTTTACTGATGAAGGTCCCGGTTTCGGGAACCAGAGGTTATCATGGTAATTTTGTATGGAGATTCCTGCTCGGTTACGTTTTGCACATAACAAAATCAAAGAAGGTTAGGAGGATATACCCCGAGTTTGTGTGTGATATCAAACATAGCAAGTATAATTACTCTCGGGGTGGAGGAAATGTGACAGGACAGTGTAACTAAGTTGTAGTGGGTACATTTGATTAAATTAAATCGACTGATCTAACGGGTCGATTCATTTGCTCACTCGGTTAATAGGCGGTTGGCTGAAGTAACAAATGTTCCAGGTTTGAGCCCCGGAGATTACCGTGGAAATTTTGTATGTAGATTTATGCTCTTTGATTACATTTGGCGATCAACAAAAAATCACAAAGGTTAGGAGCTTACCAGGGCGTGTGTGATAGAGAAAAGTGGGGTTTGGGTGCCCATGAACCGGTTTAATCCTACCACTAGCTTTTGCTAGTGCCGGTAGCAAGTCCGGCTATCCCGAGTTCCTATCGTTATTTATGTTTGTCTTTTGTTTTCATTATTGTTTATCTAGTGCAGTTCGGTTGTTAATTGTGGCATGTGATTGTCGTTCCCGGCCATTGTAGGTGTTTACTGTTATCCTGTTTTGTAATATAAATGTTAGCAAGTATAATGACCCGGGTGGGGGATGTTACAGGACAATCTACGTACATGTACGCTGTAGTGGATAGATTTTAATAGCCAGAAAATCGACTGAGCCAACGGACCGATTCTTTTGCTCACTCGGTTTATAGGCGACAAAAGTTCCGGAATTTAACTCCGGACATGTCTATAACAATTTTTCGCGGAGATTTCGGAATTAGTATTGATACCTTTGTAGACCTTCGGTCACAAAATAGTACTAGGAAATTTTATAGACCCTTTCACGATAACTGAGTTCATACAATTTTTATGATAATAGTTCCAAGCAAACCAGAGGTTCACAGGAGCCTGTATCGCTAACCTGGCTTCGAGTTGCCATAATCAAGCTAGCATTGTAAGTTATACAGTTGATCTTCAGTTTCTCAAACTATGTTAGCTCGAACACAATTCAATATTTTGATCTGTATTTAAAGTCTGACCATGGTTTACTATATTTCTTTGTTGGGTTTTCTGGCAAAAAACGTTCTTGCTAAGGACCACTTTCGACACCAGTTTTGATATCAAGACACCATGTTGTATATGGCCGTCAACAAAAAAATTTCAATATCGGTTTGTAAAGTCGCAAAATCCATATCTATTTGGAAACCAAATTTCATTGAAATCAGACAATATGGAATTTTCCCCGCCTTTTTTGGCAGCCATTTTGAAAATTGCCGTCAGCGAACAATTCCCAACATCAGTTTTGAAGTTGCGACATCAATACCTATAGGAAATCAAATTTCATTGAAATAGGACAGTGTTGAATTTTCCCGCCTTTTTGGCGGCCATTTTGAAAATGGCAGTCAACGAACAATTTTCAAAACCGGTTTTGAATTTGCGACATCAATATCTATTTGGAAACCATAATCATTGAAATCGGACAAAAAAATGATGAATTTTCCCCGCCTTTTTTGACAGCCATTTTGAAAATGGCCGTCAGCGAACAATTCCCAACATCAGTTTGAAGTTGCGACATCAATGCCTTTTTGAAAATCACATTTCTTTGAAATCAGGCAATTTTGAATTTTCCCGCCATTTAGAAAATGGGGATCAACGAACAATTTTCAACACCGGTTTTGAAGTTACGACATCAATACCTACAATGTATTTGGAAACCAAATTTCATTGAAATCAGACAATGTTGAATTTTCCCACCTTTTTGTTGGCCATTTTGAAAATGGCAGTCAACGAACAATTTTCAACACCGGTTTTGAATTTGCGACATCATTATCTATTTGGAAACCAAATTTCATTGAAATCTGACAATGTTGAATTTTCCCGCCTTTTTCGGCAGGCATTTGAAAATGGCAGTCAACAAAAAATGTTCAACACCGGTTTTGAAGTAGGGACATCAATATCTACTTGGATACCAAATTTCATTGAAATCGGATAATGTTGAATTTCCCCGCCTTTTTCGTCAGCCATTTGAAAATGGCAGTCAACCAAAAATGTTAACACCGATTTTGAAGTAGCTACATCAATATCCACTTGGATACCAAACTTCATTGAAATCGTACAATGTTAAATTTCCCGCCTATTTTGGCAGCTATTTTGAAAGTGGCAGTCAACGAATAATTTTTAACATCAGTTTTGAAGTTGGGACATCAATACCTATTTGGAAACCAAATTTCATTGAAATCGGACAATGCTGAATTGTCCTGCATTTTGGTGGCCATTTTGAAAATGGCGGTCACAACTATTTTCAACACCGGTTTTGAAGTCGCAACAGCAACATCTATTTCGAAACCAAATTTTATTAAAAATCGGACAATGTTGAATTTTCCCGCATTTTTTGGCGGCCATTTAGAAAATGGTGGTCAGCGAACAAATTCCAACAACAGTTTTGAAGTTGCCACAGCATGTCAAATATTTTAGCAGTTTACAATTTACCTTCATCTTCTATAGTTTTGGAAATAAAAGACGAAAAATATGAAAATTTGGAAAATTTTGTGAAAAAAGGATAAAAACTTCTACAAGGGTTTTGGATTTTCTGCAAAATTTCAGGGTGGGTAGATCTTGATATGCTGAACATTTTTGCAATAAACACTTGACCTTTATCTGTTACACTTTTTGAAATAAATAAAAAATGCACAAATTTTGAAATTTTTACGGAAAAGGACAACTACACCAAGACAGGTTTTCAGATTTTCTTCAAAATTGCAGGGCAGGTAAATCTTGCCATGTTGTTCATTTTTATCCTCTGTCAGATTCTTGATATCTGTAACGGTTTTTGACTTATTTGCAAAAAACAGCAATTTACCCCTATGTACTATTTTTAGCAACAGCGGCCATGTTGTTTGGTCTCCGGACTAATCGAACACAAATTTGAACCTGCATATCCTGGTGTTGCTTCAGGCCATGTTTGGTTACAATTGGCTCAGCAGTTTCAGAGGAGAAGATTTTTTTAAATTGTTGACGGATGGAAAGTGATGGCAAAAGCTCATATTGCCTTTTAGGCCAGGTGAGCTAAAAGTGACGTCATTAGATAATTAATCAAGATATCACATATATTATTGCGTTGCATTTTACCTAATCGAAGTCATATAAGCGTGTGCAAAATTCAGGAATTCAATTAATGTAAACGCTATTGTAAAGTAAGTGAGAACCGAACCGTCAATCAAAAGAACGAACAATTCATGGACAATGGCAAAATCAGACAAACTAAGAAACAAGGACACCACTTGAGTACGGGACAAAAAAGAAAAATGAAGACACACATACAGATGAACGACACAGACCCAATAAAAAACCATGGATGAGATCAGGTGTTCCGGTAGAGTAAACATCTCCTGCCTCTTATAAGACACCCGCCGTGTTGAACATGTCAACTCCGGTAGTAAAGTCGAATCCGATAGAGGAAAAACAAACTTTCGTTGTAGAGGGAAAGATCTGTTGTCATCTGGGAAACAGATATCCACAAGATCGTGATGTCGACTGTAAAACTTCTGTAGTGATGATTAAGTTTTTTGTAACGTACCCTTGCTTAAGTAGTCTATTTAAGCAACTGAGCTCTATCAAGGAAGTCACTGTAACGACCACAGCCCTTAAGTAGCGAATGAGTTGTGAGATGTAAACTCCCTATGCTGTTGCTACAAAGAAAAGGGAAGTTTACTATTGGAAAAGTGAAGTCATCGCGTTCGTCATACAGGCTTGTTTGTAATGTACCTCTGTTGTCAATTTCAAGATGAAGGTCAAGGAACGAAGCCGATGTGGAAGTATCTGTAGTATCCTTTATTTCAAGCTCTTTTGGATAAACAAGATGAAGAAAATCACCAAAGCGAGGATTGTTTAATGATAAAATATCATCTATATAACGGAAGCTGAAATTAAAGGACTGGGCCAGTTTTTTTGTCATTATTTTGAAGAAGCCCTTCAATGAATTCAGCCTCATAAGAGTGGAGAAATAGATCGGCTAAAAGAGGTGCACAGTTTGTGCCTATTGGAATTCCAATGGTCTGTTGAAAAACAAGTCCTCCAAACTGGACAAATATATTGTCGATCAAAGAAAGCATATCACGTCAATAATTAATTAAACAAGTGAACGACATAATCATGATACGTAATTTTTTATCAGAAATGTTCCCATGGAATTTTCAGCGTCATGTGACAAGATTCGAAATCCTGTCACTCAATTAATCATTCATCTGTCCTTAGCTGATTTTGGCTTAACTATTCTGGTCATATGGGTATTTTGTTCTCTTTCAGCTTTTACATATGTTTCGGTATATGGATTTCCAAATGATCTGATTTTATCTGCACTGAAGAGACATAAGTTGTCGAAATGCGCATATGCAGAAACTAAAATTACAGTAACTTCGGTATTTTCTTATTTATTACCACTGGGTCGATGCCTTTGCTGGTGGACTGTTAGTCCCCGAGGGTATTCATCAACTCCGGAGCCATTACTCCTGTGTAATTTATTTTTTCTGTCTTTTTGTTTTTGTATTCATTTCTCGAAAAATATTTATTTGTACTTTATTAATGAACTTGCATGCCTACATATTATTGTAATATATTTTATTTATGTTGAAGACGATCTAAGTTGGATTAACTGGTGTCTTATCCATTTTGCTGTTTGTTATTGAGCAAGTAAAATAAGTTTAAAACATATTACTTCTGTGCTGCCCGGAAAACCGATTTAATTTGGAAACTTGCAATCTTTAAATTTAACAAAATACAAAAAATATCCAAGTTGCATAAAAAACAGTAAATTTCGTTATGCTGTACACGTGTTTCAAGGAGTAACCTCTCATCAGCAGCATTAGAATCAAATAATATGAAAAGCAATAATACAAAAGTATTCTTAAAGTAGAACAAAATTTTGTTCAAAAGTAAGGAGTAAGCTCTGTCCTAAGCAGAATTTTGGTCATATTGGTAATTTGTTCCCTGTCAGCTTTTACATATGCTTCGGTATATAGATTTCCAAATGAATGAATTTTATCCGCACTAAAGAGACATAAGTTTTCGAAATGCGCATGTGCAGAAACTAAAATTACAGTAACTTTGGTATTTTGTTATTTCATATCTGTGGTGAATATGTCCCTCCACTCGGATATTTGACGTGAAATGTATGAATGTAATACATATTCACTTTCATTAATTGTGTTGTGTGTTTCCGGGATAAAATGTTTAAGATTTTGCGATTGAGAAAGGTGTCAATACTTATCCCCTTTCCCCCAAAAAATCTCAAGATTCTTATTAAGATTTCTGTTTCATGAAACGATTACTCATGTAGAGTACACTGTAGTAGTAACGTCATTCAGTTTTAATGCAGACAACAATAAAGCGTTGTTCCTTTGCTTGGTTCTACCATGTATTTGTAGTGACTTCGTCTCATATGTGCATTTACTCCATATCCTTTCATTGTTAATGTCAAGGACATATTTAACTTGGAAAATGGTTTTCTGTGAATAACAATAAAACACGAACAATAAATATTAATTAAAAATATAACCAGAAAAGTGGTGTTTAAATTTTTCTACTAATGATGAAGTTGCTTATCAGAAGTCATCCTCTCTACAAGCCTACAGAATTATTTCTCAACAAATATAATTCAAATACTAAATACCGAACTTACTGTAAATTTGATTTTTTGCATATGGCCATGACGACAAGTTATGTCTCATCACTGCAGTTAAGATCTAAACATTTGGAAAACCATTAACTTAACGATGTATCAAAACTGATAGTCAACAAATAACCCATATGAACTTAATATTGCCAAGCTCTCAGTTGCTTCTATGATTTCATCATTCTAACTTCTTGTCATCCACGAATGGCAGTTTTTAGTTCTTAATGTTATCTTTTTATTTCCGTGCATTGTAGCTGTCTCACGTCCTTGTTTTGTCTTTGGTTTTATCTGTTACCGTTTTTGCCATGTCTTTGGAATTCGATTTTTGTAGTCATCGCTTCCCTTGTTCCTTCGGTATTCTACTGTGTTGTTTCATAATACAACATGAATAACACGGTATGGTTACAGATTTAAAAGTGGTATCAAAAGTTTTTCCCTGGAGAACTGTTTAAGTTTACATTTTAGCAGAAATGTTCTAATTGATTGTTTAATATGCCCTTGTAGTACAACGTCAAATACCTCTCGTATTTCTATAACAAAACATTTGTAGGTCATATAAATGTTAAAACTATGTTGGAACATCATTTAGTACTATACACTACTATTGAGACATGTTATATTGAATTTCAAGTAACAAAACTGTAACTAAAACAACATAAAACAATAAAAATTCTAGTCCTTTCCTTTTTATTTGTAGTTTTATGTACATATAATGTAGGAATGAATCCTCTTAAGGGAATAAAGTGGTGAAATAACAAGTGGGAACTACTTCAAAATAGAACTGATACAACAGAAATTCAGCTCTCCATTAATTGAGGCAGAAATGTTATTTGGATTTTCTAACATGGTTAATGAATGTTATTTTTAGTGAAAAAAATAAAAAATAAACATTTTATATTCCTACATTTTGTATTTATATGAACGCGTTGTAAATTGTCAATAGAACGTCACTTATTAAGGGAATATGAGCTTCAGGTTTCAGAACCATTCGATATCCTCGGGTTTTTATCCATTTAAACAGGGTTAGTTTTTTTTGCACATGTATCATATTATTTTGGTCATAGGTAACTTTAAAATGCATAAAATAGACAATGTGGAAAATTTTATATACTTCCAATTATACTTTCTTATATTTTAAGGCATGTAGACAGCTAATGTAAATGAAGGTAAACTCTAGAGAGAACTGTTTCCCGCCAGAATTTTGACGTCGTTTATCTCAAAAATTCTTACATGGATTTTAAAATGTTTTTGCTCATTATGTTCTATTATTTTTTTTTAAACTAAAGGTCAGCATTTTAGTTTTAATTACAAAATCTCTGACACTCGTGCTCCCATAAAACATTCTGCCCTGTATTTACATGCAGATAAAACTTGAAAAAAGAAGAATAATACATCTTAATGTCACCTGAGGGTCTTCAACCAGAGGTGAATATATTTGCTGCACAAGATCATAGAAAACTCATACAAATTATCGATAATGCTATGTAAATTTTAAAACATTTTCATTTATATTGTGGATTATGTTGTGTTGTCTTTTTGTGGGGCAACGGATGAAAACGATGGGTAGATGACTTTTCCATGTGTGAACAGAACAAATTAAGAGATATGGAGTGCTTGACACAAAATCCCTCTAAATAAATATTTTAACTACTACATCATTCTTGACGACCCACTCGTAGATGACATATTTGTCGAAATATATCGGTCGACCCTTTTATTGTTTCTATTCTTAGCTCACCTGGCTAAAGCCAGGGTGAGCTTTTGCCATCACTTGGCGTCCGTCGCCCGTCCGTCCGTCCGTCCGTCCGTCGTAAACTTTTCTTCAAAAATCTTCTCCTCTGAAACTACTGGGCCAAATGAAACCAAACTTGGCCTGGATCATCACCAGGGTATGTAGTTTAAAAAATGTGTTCGGTTAGTCCGAGGACCAAACAACATGGCCGCTGTTACTAAAAATAGAACGTAGGGGTAGATTGCTGTTTTTGGCAAATAACTCAAAAACCGTAGCAGATATCAAAAATCTGACAAGGGTAAAAATGATCAGAATGACAAGATCTACCCGCCGTGCAATTTTGAAGAAAATCCGATGACCCATGTTGGAGTTATTGCCCCTTTTCCGTAAAATTTTCAAAATTTT
>MJUU01056169.1:122577-135602 GCA_002080025.1 Modiolus philippinarum
ATGTTGCGTTTTCAAAACCGTTGTTGAAAATTGTTTTATTGGCCGTCATTTTCAAAATGGCCACCAAAAAAGGCTGGAAAATTCAACATTTTCCGATTTCAATGAAATTTGATTTCCAAGTAGATATTGATGTTGCGACTTCAAAACAGATGTTGAAAATTGTTTGTTGACCGCCATTTTCAAAATGGCCGCAAAAAAAGGCGGGAAAATTCAACATTTTCCGATTTCAATGAAATTTGGTTTCCAAATACATATTGATGTTCACAATAGTCCTAAGTTGGTCCCCTTTCAAAAAAGTGTCTGTCAAGTCCGCATCATATCCAAGATGGCCACCAGCGCGTGAAGCCTGGTTTTATCATTGGACCCTATGGGAAGGTATTCAAAGATATTCTTCTCTGAAGCCGCAGAGCCAATCGGAACCAAATTTGGCCAGAATAGTCGTTAGGTGGTTCCCTTTCAAAAATGAGTCCTACAAGTCTGCACATCATCTAAGATGGCCACCAGCGGGGAACTTAGTTTAACACTGGACCCTATGGGGAAACATATTCCAAGATCTTCTCTTCTGAAAGTACTTGGCCAATTGGAATCACACTTGGTCACAATGGACCTTAGTTTGTCCCCTTCTTAAAATGTGTCTGGCTTGTCTGAACAGATTCAAGATTGGCATTCAACATTAGTATTATTATTTTTGACTGTATTTGTCAGCAATGGCCCAGGTGAGCGATACAGGCTCTTGAGAGCCTCTTGTTTTATTTTGCCATGTGTTTTTGTGCTTTAGGTCATATTTTAGATTTTAAATTCATCCATTTAAACAGCTCACATGCTCATGTATCTCGTTATTTTGTTATTTACCTCATAGTAAGTTCAGGACAGCCCCTAACACCGGTTTAAACGGAATTCACTGTTGTCATGTATGCAGGGTCCTCAACAGTATACCATATCGGGCAAAGTACTCTTACAAACACTATCATCCGCTGCCCGAAAAAGGAGTCAATAGACAATACAACATATAAACAATCACAGGGCACTCATGGAGTTGATTGTAAGAACACTTGGCAAGTCAGGAGATGTGAGTAATATATATACAGATGGCCAGAAAAATAGTTTAATAAAACTTGAAACTTGAACTACAAAAGAATAAAGCTTGAAACTTGAACTACAAATGAATAAAGCCAAATGTTGAATTTTGATAGTGCATTCAAACACCATAACTGACAATATAAACAAAGCATACACCTCAAGCACGGGGAATCTTTTGACGGACTCAACACTGCAAGAGACAAACACCACAGTAAAATGATCAAATAAAGAGATATGGAGTAAATGTACATGGGACAAAATCCCTATAAATATATGGTAAGAATAAGCAAATGGAACAAAGATTCTTGAAGTCACCATGCGGCCTACAACAAAGACCAATTACTCTTACCTCATAGTAAGTTCAAGACGGCCACTGACACCGGTTTGAGCGGAATTCGACATTTGCCGCTTAAACTGTTGCTAAACTAGCAAAGATCATTGTTGAAGGTCCCATGTGTACATCAACATTTCACACCGATGCTATGGGCCGTCTTGGACTTATAACTTAGGAGCAAAGTAGGCCTCATCGGTGCATCAAGGTAAAGAAAGTTCAATTTTTGGTTTTACAATGTATTTGAAGAGCCTTTGTGTCATGTGCATTTACTCCATATCCGTTCACTATTAATAATTATTTTTTTCACATTCAGATTTTCTCTTGAACATTGTTTTGTACTTTTGTTTTTATGCATGTTAAGTAACACAACGTGACTGTGCGTCTGCCCATATTTTTAACAAGATTTTTATTCCGATTAAAACAATATGATACGCTTGGGATCACTAATGCCAATCAGATATATATTGCATGCCATTTGAAATTGAAAATATAGTAAAAGTTATCAAAATACATATTTTATAGTATGATTTTTTTCTTATATAATATTTTTGTAGATATGCTATAGTCAGAAAATCATACAAGAAGAAGATTTTATTCACTGATGAAAAGCTCTGTATGATATATCCCGTGAGTGTTAATATCACTTAAGATATTCGGGGATATTCTAGATTTTCGTTCCATTAGATACAATAAAAAATATTTTCTATCTTTCGAACAATATCAAGTTTTTGATTCACATCGACCTTAACTCCTTCTTCACCTTAATTTACAGGAGATAGTTGTGTTCCTGAACAATAAGCTTGCCACTGTACTCATTTCAATGTTATTTAACTGTAAAAAACACGCATACAGCTGTGTATTTTCTGTTCTATTCAAAACGGCCATTGCGAAAAGCAAAACTGGAGAACTGTCATGGATACCAAATATCAGCTTACATTTAGAAATATTGCACCAGCACATATACGACATCATGCTTAAACACATTTATCATTACAGCATGTTATAGATTGATTGATTGATTAGTTAGAGTTTAACGTCCAATGAGCAATATTTCAGCTATATCAGGACGAGAACAAGTTAATCAATTCAAAACAATTGTAAGTAAAAGAAGAAAGAAATAAAGGTGGAAGGGACAACCGGGGCAACGACTTTTGATTGCCACTGGAAAAGGGGAGAAATGGGTAGGGGCAGGAAATTTAGCCTAGTGCGTCTGCTCTCTTTAGAGAAATATAGAAGGGGTCTTTATACTGCATGGAGCGTGGCGTTTCTCCACACAGTTTGGCTACAATGGTTCGCGGTCAGGCTTTCCGTATTATGACCTGACTACCCCGCAAAGACAGGGCATTCCCCTATCCACCACCTGGGGACGCGCCCGGCAGCTCTGTAGCCAAAGCCCCTGAAAACCTATTCAGGTGCCGGCATGTTATAGAAAAAAGGAGGGAAACGGGGAATGTGTCAAAGAGACAACAACCCAATTTGGAGTAATAACAACTCAAAGCCACCATAAGATCTTCCATGAACGGTGAGGGCACCCCACACCCAACGGCAGGTCGGAGTCGGCCCCCTAAATAGAGAGTAATCAAGTTCAGCGAAATAAACACCATCCTAGACTCATATAGACATAAAATTAGCTAAGAAGGAACCAGACAATACACACAAACGCTTAATAAATTTCCTGGCCTAGGACAGGCGCAAACCTGCTGCTGTGGGGTTAAACTAGTTTTATTGGACCCGAACCTTCCCCCTAGCCAATGTGATAAATGGAAAAAATAATAGTAACAACAGTAAAATTCAGTTAGCAACAGGACTGAGTCACTTGTGAAAAATGAAACTGGAAGAACTTATTATACGAACATAAACATGAAATCACAAAAGACTACTTGCAGTTAACTGACATGCCAGCTCCAGACCCATTACCAACTAACAATAAAATTATGTACCCTCAGTATACAGCTTCCACCAAGATCCCTTCCCATGAGGAGTTTAGCATAATAATTTCATGCATATACCAGAATACATAACCCGTGCCCATGCAATATTGGTTTTAGAAATTTAGAATGTGTTTAGTTAAAATGCAAAGACCCTATCAAAAAATCAATGTTAATACCAAAGAGGGCCATACGTAATGACTTGATGAAAATACCGTAATTATAACACTTATGAATTAGACGAAAAAAATTTCTGGCCCCGAGTTTTGCCCAAAACAAAATTCAATGATCAGCATCGTGGTTGAAAAAAATAATCTGGCCCGGATCCTGTCCATTAGAAAAAAAAGCCTGGCTCAACAAAATTTCCTAGCATAGTGTATATGAAAAAAAAAATAATCTCGGGCGAAAAAAAATTCCCGGCTCGGTTAAAAATACCCCCCCCTTAAAATCAAATGGTCCGTGCCTAATTGAACATCGCCTTCTAGGAATGGATAATTAACTATGGGAAAAGAAAAATCGTCCCTTTTATCATAAATTTCAGTATTTAATTTACCATTGGTAATATCAAAATTGATGTCTAAGAACGGACAATGATGATTATTAGATTTAGGGTATTTTGGTCATAATTTTATTTATCTATGTTGTGTACAAATTATAATTTGTATGTTCAGTTTGTACAAATTATAATTTGTACAAAATTAGCTCATACAAATTATAATTCGTACAAAAATAGCCCAAAAATCACTTACAATTTGTACAAAATCATACATCATTTGTTAAACTTTGTTTCATATGATGACATATTTTCTAATGATAAAGCATATATTCAAAATATTTCTCAATTCCTGAAAATTCGGTGTATTGCAACTACACCAATGCAAAATTCATGTGACAATTGTGATTTCTCTGTGTTGCTTTTGATTTACTGTGCGAATAGGTGCTTTTACATGTTTTTGTTTCATGCAGAAATATAAAAAATATCTGTATTTTCGAGAAAAAAAATTGAAATTCGAAAGACCAAAAGCAGATATTGTTGATATGGGCTGCATTATATAGTCAATAGGGACTACTACTGTTAAATTAATGATTAAGGTCTTTCTATTGATTTCACAAAACATATTGAAATAAAAATGCAAATACATATAGCTGAATAAAATGGCAACACATTAGATTTTATCCATTGTAGAGATGTCCCCTCTTAGTGGGTGGCGTGCCGGCTATGTCGGAAGAATGAATAAACACACAGACATACAAAACTACGATTGATGTAATCTGTAAAAACATGTACAAACAGTGGAGCTTTGACCACCCAAAATGCAATGGCTCACAACCCATGGATGTTTCAAAAAAAATTTAGCCCCTAAATGTTAAGTTTGTAACATTATTCTAACTTGAACTCAAACTGTTTTCATCAATCCTTTCAAAAAATGTTGGAGATTTTTGTACAAATTATAATTTGTACAAGCTGATATTGTACAAACTGAAAATACAAATTATAATTTGTACAAAATTTTTGTACAAATTATAATTTGTACACAATATCTATATAGTAAAACGACTTATGTTAGATCACCGTTAAATGATCTCCTTGTGATAGCCATGTCACAACTCGTTGCTTACATATAAATATACTACCTTCTGATTCTTTATGCACCCCCGCCCCCATTTTGCTAGAAGTCAGGTGTTAAGGATCGTGTTTAACTTATTGAAAATGTGGGTAATAAAAAAATTAGTGAACAGAATTGTCAAAAGCCAAAATACAAAAGTAAAAAGACAAAGCAGGTAGGAAATGACAGTAAAAATGCTCGGTCGCTATGGTCCTGACTTGGTAAAGGCTATCCAAAAGAAATGGTTGGTTGAACCGGTTTCATGGTGCCCCGACCAACACTTATTTTTGAAGACCCATGGTGACTTCAAGATGAAGAACAACAATAAAAGCGTTGTTCCATTGCTTTTTTCTATCATGTTTATGTAGATACTTTGTCTCGTATGTATTTACACCAAACCCCTTCATTGTTTATTTAGCTTTGAGGATTTTGTCGCATAGTGTAACAAAACTTATTGTCTCTAATATTAACATTCATTCTTACTCACAAAGTTTGTTTTATTTGTTTCTTTTTCGTGAAGTATTTTCAGTAATAACTCAAAATAAACTGGTTTAACTCTAAGGGAGCAACCATTTGATATTTATGGGGGCATGGAAGGAATTTGAAATATAAACAGGATCCATTTTTTTTTTTGAAAAAAGCAAGATCCAGTTTGTAAAAAAAAAAGCAAGGCGCCAATATCCACGGATTCAAATAGTGTTACACACTGAAAAAAATTACGCACTTGCGTGCCAAACAAAATGGCAGGATATAAATGTTGCTAAAATAGACGGAATCAAACGTTACTTCCATGCACCAATAAAATTAAATGGCTGCTCCCCAAGGAGCAGGGGTTTGATTGTTGCAGTACCAAGTATGGTTTTTCCCTAGTTTCTATTGTTGCTTACGTTTGTTTTTTTAACTTTCATTTGTGTTTTTTTTTTTTCGTGGAGTTGTTTTGGTGGATTGTGCCCTATGATTAAAAATGTCTAATAATTTCAGACATTGTAGGTTTTCCTCATATCTTATATTGTAACTGTCGAAAATTGTAAATTGTCCAAATTAAACGTCACTTAAGTTGTCGAAATGCGCATATGCAGAATCGAAATTCACAGTAACTTCGGTATTGAGTTATTTGATGACTACAATACAATCGTCTGTAAATGCGTTTAACATTGAATGTTCAATATATTCTGTAGTCATAAATATTTTTGTGTGTTTGTGTGTGATAACATTTCAGAAACAATAAAATGGCAAAATTCGTAATGATCACAAAAGTTATCCATAAAAATTATTTTTTCTTTGAAGGAATCATTTATAGATTAAACAAATAACCTCCAAACAATGTATTTCAATCAAACAATATATTGGTCGTCAATTTCAATATTTTCTTCTTGTCTATAAAATATTCTTTCCTTGATGTTAAAATGCACTAACTATTTCAGTTTCCTAATACGAGATGAAGCTTAATGAATATTTATTGAAAATTATGCCAGAAAAATAGAACCATGACCTTGGATTTTTTCTTTGATAAAACGATTTTGTCAATTTCTTGATATTTCTCCGGAAATTATATAAAATATGTTCAAACAATGAGTTTGCTTATTAAAAATCTAATCTCATTGACAACGAGAAAATCCATTCTACAACAGATATTGGGAACCAAACGATCTTGTGCCTTCATTAATTATGTCTTTTTTTTCTTATTTCTAAGCTGCTTATACTATGTAGTAAAATGATTTGTTTCCCTGTGTAATTAAGTGACAAAAATGTGATTGAGAAAGAAAACCATAGAGGATTATATTTACTTAACTTGCTTTGAAGGTGCAACAACCAGACGGACTTTATTTTAAGACGAAAATACAATATCCGCACGTGCATCATTAACACGAGTAAGCTTATAAAAAATCAAATCCCAGATTAAGATTTGACAGAAACGAATTTCAACTGTATCTTACATAAAGGCACCCTTTGTCCTATTTTAAAGTCACTTGTTAACAATTTCTAGTAATGAATTGTTAAGAATACTTCAAGTATTGAATAGTATTCAGTTGTTCATGAATACGCGGCCAATTAAACTGACGCTATAAATATGACAGAAATACAAGTTAATAAACAAATTAAGATGCTCTGGCTAATTAGGATATAAGGTCGCCCGTGAAACAGAAAAGTGAAAGGCAGAACCAACAATAGTCGAAGACGTCGCCGACAATCATGTCGCTGAAATGAATAAATTCGAAACAACGGCAGTAGAGTACCAAAGGAACAAGGTAAGTGATTCCTCATCAGCAGCACTAGAACCCAAACAAAGGAAATCCATAATTTCAAAAAATATATAAAATGCATAAAACCAAACGAAATCAAAATAGTCAGTAATATCAAATATAGCTAAGGACAAAACTACGATGTAGGAAGTTAATCCTTCGATTTTAGAATTTACATAAATTTAGATAATAGTAATTGAACAAAGTGTGCAAATGAGAAATTAATTCATGCACAAGTACACCATATCTAAGAAAAATTAAGAGCATACATCTCTACAACGGGGAATTGTTCAAAAGACATGGCAAAAATGGCAACAGAGAAAAACAGACAAAACGATGTGAGACAGCCACAGTGCACGGAAATAAAAATACGATATTAAAAACTAAGGCACTCATACTAGCTACCAAAGCTATATATTATACTTTTAAATGTTATTTATAGAAATAGAACATCTAATAGTTTGTATATTCTTAAACTTTTGGGTATTATTTATGAAGTATTGTATTGTTTTAAGTATAAAACTATAATTTATTATGTACAATGATAATGCTAATGCTAACAATGGATATGGTTTATTTAATCATTAAGGACATCGCAAACCAAATCCCCTGGTTTGGTTTAGCGACTAACATACAGGGAAGCACCTTGTTTGGATCGTGGTACCACCAAGGGGATTTGTTAACATGTTAATTATTAAAATGTTTAAAAATCTTTTTAGAAAAAAGGAACTAAGGCACTCATAGTGTGAACTCCCATGAAAATCGGAAGTGACATCAGGTGCTCCGGAAGGGTAAGCATTTTCTGCTCCACTAGTAGCACCCGTCACAGTCAATCCAGGGTTGAGTCAAAACAGGGTATGTTAAATCCGTGAAGACGTGAAATCTAGCTGAAAATGTCCGTTTATATTTGGGACACAGACACTTCATATATGTCAACGATGTCTTGGTGACTGCCATAGAATTTCTGAAGGGATGAAAGTAACATAGACTGAACAAATCCCTGACTATGCAGCTTTTGGGACAGTGTGTTTGCTCTATGAAAAAAATCACTGTATACATTGCATATCGCTGCATTTATCACCTCCGGTTTTTGCTATATGTATCAGAAGATTAAAATATATCCTCAGTACACTTATAGGAAGTGTACCACATGAACGTATTAATAAAAATATTGAATAATCGATAAAATGGTCAAAACAGCAATGAAATCCAGAAATCCCAGTATATTTGAAGATCCCCTTGTAGTAAGAACTCTGTCCAACCTCCGTGAAAATTACGTCATTGTCCCTGCAGACAAAGCTTCTAAAAACATACTGTTTGTGTGTAAGAAACACTATCTCGACAGCCTTGTAAAGGAGATGGGCATCGACAGTTCATCTGGAAACCCTACTCATACCCCTACTACAATATCAAGGGATGAGATTGTAAAAAATCACACTTCAATTTTAGCATCATATCTACTGGGTACCTAAACTTCATAAGAATCCATACAAACAGAGATACATTGCCGGGTCTTCCAGATGCACCACTAAACCTCTTTCACAGCTCCTCACTACTTTGTTGACCGCAGTCAGAGATGGCCTGTAATAAAGCTTACTCCACAAGCGGTGTGAATCAAATGTGGATTCTTAAAAATTCAATAGATCTCCTAGAACAGCTATCCTCAACCAGTCTTACCCATTGCTATAGCATTCAAACTTTTTACTTTTCTACTCTTTATACAACCCTGCCACACAATAAATTTAAAACAGTAATTGCAGATTTAATACATCAATGTTTCTGCACTAAAAATGGAGAACGCAGATACACCTATTTAGTTATAGGGAAAGACAAGACATATTTTGTTAAGAACCACACTGATTCAAACAAGAAGTACACCGAGACTGACGTAATCAAAAGGTTAGAATTTTTGTTCGACAATATTTTTGTCGAATTCGGAGGTCGTGTTTTTCAACAGACAATAGGGATTCCCATGGGAACTAACTGTGCGCCGCTTTTAGCTGACCTTTTCCTTTACTCGTACGAGGCCAAGTTTTTAAAAGGGCTTATTCAAAGAAAACAAAACCATTTAGCCCAGTCCTTTAATTTCACCTTCCGCTACATAGACGATGTACTTTCTCTTAATAATCCTAAATTTAAGGAGTATTTACATCAGATCTATCCCAATGAGCTTGAAATTAAAGAAACAACTGAAACACCTACTTCAGCTTCGTACCTAGATCTGTTATTGTATATTGACGAAGATGGACGTTTGAAGTCCAAGCTGATAATTTTAATTTCCCAATTGTGAACTTTCCCTTTCTTAGCAGCAATATACCTACCTCTCCAGCCTATGGAGTGTACATTTCACAGTTGATTCGTTACTGTCGAGCGTGTAGTTTGTACAGTGATTTTTTTAACAGAGCAAAAACACTGTCCCAAAAGCTGCTTAGTCAGGGATTTGTTCAACCTATTGTAGCGAGCTAGGGGTTAATTCCAACCAAAACCAATATGAAACCAATTCAACGATGACACCCGAAACAGACTTCAGAATTGTTAAATAAGAGACTTAAGTTGTCGTCAACAGTTTTACTCGAAATCACCAGATTTCAACTGTTTCTCTGATTCTTAGCAAATATATAGAACTCTTTAAAGTTTCCATATTTTATTACTCCATAGATATATATATATATAAATATATGATCTCTTTTGAACAAGGTACTAATATCACACTTATACAATTTAATGTATACTCTCAAAAATTGGGTTACCAGTCCACTGTTTATGGAAAAATATTTGGAATCTTTATTCTTTTTATTAAAAGAACTATTTAACTTTTAACTCCAACAGTTAAATATAAAAATGGGACATCAGAGTATATAATGACAGATATACCGGTACCAATAGTACTAGGTGCTCCAAGTTAAACAGTCACACTTGGAGCAAAATATCAACTCATGTATTAAAAAAAAAATAACACATAGACTGGGTTCTGCAATAATAAATTAAAAATATAAATTTTATGCAATTTCGCAATGAATTTTGGTAAAATCCTCTTTTACCATTAAGATTTTATTTAATTAAAAGTTCCTCACTTTTAATATAGAAATGGTAAAATCCTCTTTTACCATATGAATAAAAGCTAAGTTCCTCACTTAACTGTTATTACTCAGTTATCAACTCCTCGTGAAAACTGAACCCTAACGTTTATTAATAGCAGTATTCAACTCCTCGTGAATATTGCTAGTATTTAAAAGTAGTCAAGAGACTCCTCGCTCTTGAGCACCTGGTTTTTATTAGTTTTCAACTCCTCGTGAAAACATTGCCTAAAACCAAAAATCCCTATTTAATCCTATTTAATTGGAAAGTTTAGTAAAAATACAACAATCAAATAACTAACAATTCCTTAACTGTGAACTCTGAATATAGAACAATGTTAACTGAAGCTATTGCCAGCAAATGTTATTTAAAATTTAAATAATTTCATATCTTTTTAACTTTAACCAATAGATAAAATTAAGCTTCAGTAAAATTAAAATTAAACAAAAGTCCTGAATGAGACCAGCTCAGAGTCTGCTGGTAAAAAAAAAATGATTTCTTTTAGAAATTATCCATAATTAAATTTCCTCTGTTTTTTTCCTCAAAAATGAAATAGATTAAAATTACAAAAAAAATGCTAAATAAATAAAAATTTAGCCAAAGATTATCCGAAAATCTAAAAACACAACCAACCTAGCCAAAAGATTTAGCAGAACTGAAGAATATGGCGTAAAATGACGTCAAACTAGCGTTTTGTAGGATTTGTAGGATTTCCTACACTTACTGTCTACACTTTGTAGGATGTAGGAGGAAGTTGAACTTCCCGCTACCATTACTTATAATAATTTTTTATTACAAAAATATAAAAATATAACAATAGTTTCACAATAAACTATATCCATTTTAATTACAATTCAATCCGTAAAAATATATTTCTTTTCCGTATCTATTGTAAACATTTTATCGATACTAGCGCCACACCGGAAGTTGATTACAAAATGACAGGTGAAAAATGTGCTGTGTATCGGCGAACCAAAAATCATTTAAATGAACGTTACTACGACTTGTCAGTTATAAACAACAGCATAAATGGATTATATAAAGTGTGTGGAGACTATTCATAACAATGAGGATATTCAATTATCGTTAAATTTTGTGAAAATCAAAGAAGTTCAAGTGGACAAGCGCGAGATGTACGACTGAGCATGTGCAGTATTCAAAGAGCAATTAACGTCTGCAGGGCAAGTGCCTGCTATCAAAAATATTCTGAAAGGATATGAAAATGCCGAAAAGTGCAGTGGAACTGGTAAAAATGTAAGTTACAACTGTTATTACAACTCATGAATTGTCAGTAATGTGCGAAATAACAAAATTGACATGACACCAGTGATTATGTGAAATAAAAATGCAGAAATTGCCA
The DNA here is from genome assembly GCA_002080025.1 of Modiolus philippinarum. Taxonomy (NCBI): domain Eukaryota; kingdom Metazoa; phylum Mollusca; class Bivalvia; order Mytilida; family Modiolidae; genus Modiolus; species Modiolus philippinarum. Next base: position 134,208 of record MJUU01056169.1, read on the forward strand.
AATTTCAGACGACAAAAAGGAATCACATGGATTTTGAATTCAGATTTCATCACAACTGTGTATTGTGACATAAAAATGTTGTCAATCTATTTTATACAATAATAAAAATGATATCTTTACTGATTTATTTAAATCCAACTCTGAAAAATGATCATTACTTGGTGTCTGTCTTCAAAAATAACTATCAGTACTTGTACATGTGACATTAGCCAAATATTCACTCATTATAAGCAGAAATACGCTTTATAACATGTGATCAATCAATCGATTAGTTATTCAGTTGTGATAGACTTGGAAACTTTACATACTTGACACTGAGTTATAAAAAAAAATTATATACATTATGTACATGATATATACACTATGAGGGCCACTTAGGGCACCACATTTTACCCCCTGTTAAAGCAATTAGCGTCCCGCAAATGCTAAAAATAACCATTTCTTTCAAAATAAGATGACATATGTCATGTTTTTCTTTATTTTTACTTTTAAAACACATTTCACCAATGAAAATGATTTTTATACCACTTTATTCAATTTTATGTTTCTCTTTTTCAGTACTTCAAGAAATTCATCACTAAAAAAAAATCAGAGGCAAATTCGAGCAAAATCAATATTCAATTTGCCATAAAAACTTGAGGTATGTATTACATTTTGTATTGACTATCATTTAACCTGAAATATGTTAAATTTGTTTTATATTAAAATATAAAATGTTTTAATCAAAAAAAAAAAAAATAGTTTAAAACTCTACTAAGCTACATGAAGCTTCATATTAATGTAAAATTTCAACAAATTTTGTCTACTATTAAGTACATTATATTATAGTTATATTAATATGCTAAAAACATATTTACTAAAATTTATTTTAATTCTGTTTTGAAATTTATCTTTCAATGTTAAAATAAAAAAAAAAGCTATCTTTAAATATGAAACATTTTGAATATTTAATTCTTTTCTTATAATTTCTAATTGGTGCACTCTGACACAGATTTTATTAATAACTTCATTATTTAATTTCTACAAATATTATGAACAATTTATAAAATGGATTTTCTGTCTATGTCGGACACGGCACTGTCTATTCTTTTAATCACTGACTTTACTGTTTCATTAGATTTGGGTGTTTTTTTCCTTCAGATATGGTGTGAAACGTTTGTTGTTGGACTTTGGAGCTGAACATACTGAACGTTGGTTTTTGAGAATCAAATTCAAGGTTTTGTTTTGGCGCGTCAGCAGCCTTTCCAATTGCCTGATTTGGCCCTTCATACATGATACAGATGTTTCCAAGTTTTTGATTGCAGTAGTTTGAGAAGTGTTCTTCTGAATTTCACTTAACATTAATTGCTGTGTTTTGGCCATACATGAAAGCGATTGAATTATTGTGTGTGTGGC
>MJUU01056169.1:136594-146878 GCA_002080025.1 Modiolus philippinarum
GGGGTCAAAGGGGCCAAAAATGCAATTTTTCTAAATATGTCAAATCTTTATTTTTCATCGGATTTCAATGGGATTTTTTTCTTTGGATTCCTCTTGATCTAAGCTTTCAGTAGTATGCCAACGGATTTTGTGTAGGTCTTACCGTTTCCGAGCTACAAGGGGTCAAAGGGGCCAAAAATGCAATTTTTCCAAATATGTCAAATCTTTATTTTTCATCGGATTTCAGTGGGATTTTTTTCTTTGGATTCCTCTTGATCTAAGCTTTCAGCAATGTGTCACCTGATTTTGTGTAGCTCTTACCGTTTCCGGGCTACGAGGGATCAAAGAGGCCAAAATTGCAATTTTTCTAAATATGTCAAATTTTTATTTTTCATCGTATTTCGATGGGATTTTTTTCTTTGGATTCCTCTTGATCTAAGCTTTCAGAGGTATGCAATGAATTTCGCGTGGCTCTTACTGTTTTCGAGCTACAAGGGGTCAAAGGGGCCAAAATTGCAATTTTTCTAAATATATGTCTTAACTTTATTTTTCATCAGATTTCGATTGAATTTTTTTCTTTCAATTTCTATGGATGTAAAGTTTTAGTTGATAGTACATATTTTGCATAGCTCTTACGTTTTTTCATCAGTAAGTGATCAAAAGGGTTGAATTTTTCCTTTTTTTTGTTCCTAGTTAATAACTGTGTCAAGCTTCTTTTTATGTCCATCTAATTATTGTGTCAAACTCTTTACTGTGTCCACAGTCACTTTAAACTACTTTTGTTGAAATTTCAGTGGTCGACATGCTGCGGTCGTATCATGCTGCGCTCGGCGTAGCCCTTTATTTTAGATTTGTTCCCTCACGGACATAGTAATCATCTCCCAGAAAATTACCACGAGCAATCTCCTCAGCTGTTTGGTGTAGGTGTGGCTTAAAAGTGATCTGATGTTTGTAGAACTCATTCCAGTCTGTTGATTTAAATGTACAGAGAGCACACCAGTAGGGCGTCTGGTCCGCGGAGATATGTTCCTTCCAGTGGTGTGTTTCCATGCGTCCTTTCTCGGCAATATACAATTTGTTAGGAAGGCATTTAACACACTTGTAAGCCAAGCCACGTCTGGCGCAATTCCATTGGGAAGCCATACTTGTATCTGTAATCAAAACAGGCTAAATTGAGTCCCAAGTAAAAATTTGCGTACATAAGTACATGGAACTCAGCCTATGTGTTTCCAAATTTTTGGACTTTTTTGGTCAGTATTTTTATTAAAAATCATGGTATATCTGTCATATATACTCTGTTTATGCTAACATGCAACTTTGGCAATATTTATTACAAAAGTAACATTATAGGGGTTCAAACTAGAACATCTGGTTGTAGGTACAAGGTGTCAAGGCTACTTGGGCAAAATTTGGCCTTGAACTTGATATAAGCAATAATAAGGACAATATTGGCAATAATCACTACCAAATTCAAAAATGATAATCATCTTGGGCAACAGACCATGTCACTATGGTAACATTAATTGGACACTCATTCAATATGTTCAAAGACATTTGACCTTGACCCACCAAGGTCACATCAAAATTGGGTTTTGGTTAGGTTAAATTTTTAACCCATTTTAGTTATTTTAATTATAAATTATTTCTCAACGGCTTATAATAACTAGAAGCCGCTAATATAGTTAAGCACATAACAATACTTTGGATGGGCAGGAAAATCTGGGCACACTATTTTGATTCATTTTTAAACTGGGTCTCTAGTTTTTGTATCCACTTAGGACTTGTTTTCCCCACATGTGGTTTAAGTTTGTTGTGGTTCAAGACTTTTGACTTTCCACTACTATCAATTTGTACTTTATAATTTAAGTCATTGAACTTGTGGGTTATGACACATGGCCCTATATAGAGGGGTTGTAATTTGGGACATTCCCCTTCTTTGAAATTCTCATTTTTAACCCATTATCATGCTTTATCTCCATTTTTATATTGATTGAGTTTCGCTTTAACATCGTACAAGTCTTTTCTGTGTTTGCTAGACACGTCTAGGTGTTTTCTGGCAACAGTATGAGCCTTTTGTGTATTTTCTTTTATAGTTTGAACATATTGGCCATATGATACATTTTGTATGTGGTAACTATCCTCATTTGGTCTAACAATTGATAAATCTACAGCGAGTCTAACCTCTCTCCCAAACATAAGTAAATTAGGTGTTAAGCCAGTACTTTCATTTGGACTTGATCTATAGGCGCCGGCAAGGCAACCTACGTTAAGGTCCCAATTTGTCTGTTCACCACGTAGAAAAGATTTGATCATTGAAATTATGCTACGAATAAATCGTTCATTTTGGCCATTACACTTTGGGTTTCTAGGGCTAGTTCTAGTCTTTCGAATTTCTAAAAGGTCACATAATTGTTTGAAAATGTCACTTTCGAAATTGCGACCTTGGTCAGTATGGATTGCCAACGGGCATCCATATCTTGTAATGACTTCGTTTAATAAAACTTCTGAGCACACTTGTGCTGTTTGATTAGGTACTGGGAATATCTCTACCCATTTTGTGAATGAATCTGTCACAGTTAGTATATATTTATTACTCCTGGGGGTCTCTGGTAAAGGTCCTAGCAAATCAATGCCCAATCTGTCCATGGGTGCACCTGCACTCATTATACCTAAGGGAGCCCTTGGTTGTTTTTGAGGTATTTTATTGGCCTCACATATGTCGCATTGACTTAAAAATGCATTGACATCTTCCCTTAATTCAAACCAATAATATCTTTGACTTAATTTGGCCTTTGTTTTCTTTCGGCCAAGATGACCAGATACAACAGAGTTGTGCATATTTTTCAAAACTTCATTTTTTAATTTTAATGGAACTAGTAACTGTGGATATTGGTCTACTCCATCTCGTCTTGAGAGTATTTTATATAATAACCCGTCTTTAATTTGAAGGGCATTCCATACTAGCCAATAATGTTTCGTGGCTGCACTGAACTTTTTAGCTTCATTTGAACTAGGCCTTTCTTTGTTTTGGAACCATTTGAAAATTGGGGCTAAATCTGGGTCATGTTCTTGTATTTCTCTTAGTTCATCTGAAGTATAACCTCCTTTCCAAAATGTCCATTCCCTATCTTGGGCAGTTTGTTGTGTAGTTTTAACTGTGCAAATTTGCTCAGATGGACATTCATTTTCATTAGTATTTTCATTTGTCATGGTACTTGTCATGGCTATGGCTCTCTTTTTACATTTATCACATGGGCCACATTTTAAATATTCAAGGTTTTCAGTTTCAGGGCATTCACAATCACGTGGATTACATAATCTAGACATAGCATCTGCATTGGTGTGTTTAGGACCTGGTCTGTATTCAATTCTAAAATTGAAGGCTGAAAGAATTTCAAGCCAACGGGCAATTCTACCCTTTGGTTCTTTTAAGCTAAATAACCACACTAGGGCTTGATGGTCACTTCTTACTGTAAATATTCGCCCCAACAGATATTGTCTGTAATATTCTATGAAATAGCGAACTGATAACAGTTCCTTATCTGTTACGCAATAATTTTTCTCCGCTTTATTGAGGGTGCGACTGCCATAGGCAATTACTTTCATTTGCCCGTCTTGAATTTGACTTAGCACTGCACCTATGGTGGTGTCAGATGCGTCTGTGTCTAAGTAAAATTCACCTTCGTCTACTGGAAAAGCCATTATATCTGGGCTTACAAATGCTTGTTTTAAACTTTCAAAGGCATTTTGGCACTCTTCAGTCCAATTAAATTTTATATTCTTTTTGGTCAATTCAGTAAGTGGTTTTACTATTAAACTGAATGATTTGATAAATCGTCGGTAGTAGCTACCAAGTGCCATTATTTGTCTTACTTCTGTGACATTTTTAGGGGTTGGCCACTCTAAATTTTTTTGAATATTATCAGGGTTTGGTCTTATTCCCTGTTTGGAAACAACATGACCCAGGAAAGTAACTTCTGACTTGAATATTTCACATTTATCAGGTTTCAATTTCAGTCCAGCAGCTTGGATTTTGGTTAAAACAACTTTGAGTCTTTCTATATGTTCATTAAAACCATTACTATATACAATAATATCATCTAGATAGATGAGACACATCTGCCATTGGAGTCCTTGTAAAACTAACTCCATTAATCTTTGAAAAGTGGCTGGCCCATTACATACACCGAATGGCTTTTTTGTAAATTCATAAAGCCCATATTTTGAGGCAAATGCAGTTTTTGGTATACTATCTTTCTGTACGGGAATTTGGTGATAACCACTGGTCAAAAACAGAGAACATAGTTGCACCTGCAACAGCATTAATACAATCATTTATTCTGGGTAAGGGATAGGCGTCTACTTTAGTGACTGTATTTAGACGTCTATAGTCTACTACTGGGCGTAGTTTACCATTCTTTTTGAGAACTAGCATTAATGGACTAGCCCAGGGGGAGCTTGATCTTTGAATAACCCCCTGTTCTAACATTTGATCTATTATCTTTTTCTCTTCTTGGGCGTACGCCAAGGGTACCCTTCTTGGAGGTTGTTTTATTGGTTTTGAATCCCCTTTGTCGATTATGTGTTCTGTTAAATGGGTTTGACCCAAGTCAGTATCTGATTTTGAAAATGTTTCAGAAAAAGTTTCTAATAGTTTGGCTATGGCAGCTGTTTCTTCTGGGGTCATCCCCTTTTGGGCCCTTGCATATAGATTTTCTAAATGGTTGGGCACTGTTTTTACTATTCCACTTTTTCCCCCACTAGAAGTGCCACTTTTAGCTAAACTTCTAATTATGTCTACATTAGTTTCCCATGTTACTTGTTGGGATGGGCATGTTTTGGACAGTTGTATTCTTCTAATACCATTGAAATTTTCAATTTCATTTCTATCCTCCTCACTAAGGAGAGGAACTACTGTTTCATTTTTCAATTCTTCAGCAATACCAATTGCGACATTTTGTGCTAATGATACCTCTTGATCAAAAGGGTTTAGTAATCTCACTTTATTGGTAACATTTTCAGATATATCAACTAGGCATGAGGCCAAAATAACGGGATATTTCTCTTGAAATTTAGGGTTTGGTTCAATTACGAAGTCTGTATTTTTATTTCTATTATCCTCCTCATATTTTTCAACAAAAACATCAACAATGATCTCGCAACAAGCGGGTATTACTGTATCTTCAGCTAGAGTAACTTTTCTAACTTTGTCATTGTGACCAATTTTGAAACATGGTATAGAAGTACTATTCAGTTCTATTGTATTTTGAGTTAAACTTATATCAGCTGGACCTTGAGGACCTTTCATGAGGATGTCTAAACCAAGTAGAGCATCATCTTCAATTTCAGCAACAACCAGTTCTTTAGAAAGGGATAATGGACCTATTTTAATATTAAAATTAGCTTTTCCCAACTCTTGAAGGGGTTGACCATCAGCACTTGCCAATGTCATGGAACTTTGTAACTTTGGTTTCTTTGATTGGGTAATTTTTCTGTAAATTTTACTTGAAACAACAGTTCTAGTGGCTCCAGTATCAATTGTAAAAGTCATTTCAACATCTTCAATGCACCCATGTACATATACACCGTCACTTTTCAAAACTTGTCGACCTACCATGTCGACTTTTTCATCATTTGCCCCCATGACTGAAATATTCAGGTGGTCATCATCTTTCTCGTGCATTAACCCCTTTTCAGTGCTAGGCAATGAAACCTTGGAATCCTGGCCTTCACATTTTGGCTCAGACTCCTTTGTTACAATAGAATTTAAAGAGGGACCTAATTCAGTAGGTTTGTCCTCAGAATCAATTTCACATCTTGATTCAACATGCTCAACAGCAATATTTTCAATAACATTTGAGATGCTCGTATTCTCAATTTCTTGTTCAACACTGGACTCAATAGAATGGTTGTCAAAATTTTTAAGTTTACTTTCAACATTTTGACCTAAACAATTAAATTTTCCCCTTCTGTATGGGTCAGTCCCCGGTCAACAGAACCGACCCCTTTTAGTTTAACAGACTTGACTGGACTCCCATATTCAGGGAGGTTGGACGAAAATCACCCTTATCTTGTCCTATTTTGGTTTTTGTCTCCAGAAGGAAATAACTGGGTTTCATTGGTTCTACACTCCCTACTTGTATTTGCAATGCAGTTTCTTGAAATATGACCTGGCTGTCCACAGTTGTAACATACAACTGGTCTTTTAAACCCACCATGAGGGGCATTGTAGGCCATGGTTTTATTACTGGTTTGGTCATATTTGGGTCTAAAATTTTGCCTATGTGGGGTATCATTTTTCTTATCTCAATTACTTTACTTATAAGAGCATAAAGTTCTGTTTCATTCATGGTTATGGTTTTGTCATCTTTTGGTGGACATTGCTTATGGACATTATTTGGCAGGGCTTTATTTATTTCTTTATTATCAGGCTTTTTGTTATTCTTTTCAAACTTGGACTGCCCTTTTACTTGTCTAACTGACCGTTTACTTTGGGTTTCGTCATAATGTGGGTTTTTCATGGTCTCATTGTAGCTGACCACTTCATGGACTGCTTCTTCAATAGTTAGGGGATCTCTATTTAGCTCAATATGGACCCTTGCCTTATAGTCATGTAGCCCTAACAAGAATCTTTGGAGCAAGTCCTCTTGTCTGGTTTTTGCATCCCTATGTTTATATGCCTTATCATAAAGACGCTTCAACTCTGAGGCAAATTTCACCCTTGAGTTGTTTTCTTCGACTAAATTGTATTCTGTATGTGCGTTTATTTTCAATAATGCCAAACCTATTTTGTAATTCATCAACAAGTTTGTCATAATTTTTCAAAGTTCTACTGGACAATTGGTCAAAAGTGAATTCACCAGCTTCGGCTTGAAGTCTGGGAATCAGTTCTTGAAGTTTTTGGTTATTTGACCAAGAATTTAGAGTAGCTAGGGCCTCAAATCTGTTTATCCACACCTTTTTCAGACCCTGTAAAGGCTGGTATTTTGCAACTTGTGGGTTTTACTCTTTTTCTAATCAAAATATTGGTATCATCACTGTCACTTTCAGATGTGTGGTCTGACTTTTCACTTTCGGAGGAACTTATGTCTAGGCTTACTCTAGATTTAACACTCCTAAGTCTACTTTTACTTTTTCTTGAAGTTTTGGGCTCTTTATCTGAAGGGGTCCTTCCCCTTTTACTTGTTTTATCATTTTCAACAAGTTTGTTACTATCTTCCTCAATAGTTTGAGTTCTACCCCTAAATGCAGCTTGGATGGCAGAAACTACTTGGGTTGTCATTTCCTGCACTACTGATATTAACATTTTATATAGTCCAGGTGGATCACCTGACTCCTGAATATCAGATTCAGAGAGTTCATTTATCTGAGTTTTGTCACTTTTCTTTTTATTTAGCAATCTTTGGCTCCGTCTTTGAGCCTTGGGAACCATTTTACTCATTTTTGTAACTCCACTAGTACTTGGTTGAATGTCAAATATCTGTCACATACAGTGACATTGTCATGTTCTGACTCTGAGTCAAATTCTGCATGGGTTGACATGTAATTTTCAGTTTCAGTATCTTCAACTTGATCTGTTTCAGTTTCAGGATCAGTAACATTTTGAGGGGGTATCTGCGTTTTACTCTTAACCATTTTGGAATTTCAGTTCGTATCACTGGATCCTGTATAACAATTGGATCCCGCCGAGGATGCCAAAACTCTGTAGCGAGCTAGAGGTTAATTCCAAACAAAACCAATATGAAACCAATTCAACGCAGACACCCGAAACAGACCTCAGAATTGTTAAATAAGAGACTTAAGTTGTCGTCAACAGTTTTCCTCGAAATCACCAGATTTCAACTGTTTCTCTGATTCTTAGCAAATATATAGGACTCTATAAAGTTTCCATATTTTATTACTCCATAGATATATATATATAAATATATGATCTCTTTTGAACAAGGTACTAATATCACACTTATACAATTTAATGTATACTCTCAAAAATTGGGTTACCAGTCCACTGTTTATGGAAAAATATTTGGAATCTTTATTCTTTTTATTAAAAGAACTATTTAACTTTAAACTCCAACAGTTAAATATAAAAATGGGACATCAGAGTATATAATGACAGATATACCGGTACCAATAGTACTAGGTGCTCCAAGTTAAACAGTCACACTTGGAGCAAAATATCAATAACTCATGTATTAAAATAACACATAGACTGGGTTCTGCAATAATTAATTAAAAATATAAATTTTATGCAATTTCGCAATGAATTTTGGTAAAATCCTCTTTTACCATTAAGATTTTATTTAATTTAAAGTTCCTCACTTTTAATATAGAAATGGTAAAATCCTCTTTTACCATATAAATAAAAGCTAAGTTCCTCACTTAACTATTTTTACTCAGTTATCAACTCCTCGTGAAAACTGAACCCTAACGTTTATTAATAGCAGTATTCAACTCCTCGTGAATATTGCTAGTATTAAAAAGTAGTCAAGAGACTCCTCGCTCTTGAGCACCTGGTTTTTATTAGTTTTCAACTCCTCGTGAAAACATTGCCTAAAACCAAAAATCCCTATTTAATCCTATTTAATTGGAAAGTTTAGTAAAAATACAACAATCAAATAACTAACAATTCCTTAACTGTGAACTCTGAATATAGAACAATGTTAACTGAAGCTATTGCCAGCAAATGTTATTTAAAATTTAAATAATTTCATATCTTTTTAACTTTAACCAATAGATAAAATTAAGCTTCAGTAAAATTAAAATTAAACAAAAGTCTTGAATGAGACCAGCTCAGAGTCTGCTGGTAAAAAAAAATGATTTCTTTTAGAAATTATCAATAATTAAATTTCCTCTGTTTTTCCTCAAAAATGAAATAGATTAGAATTACAAAAAAATGCTAAATAAATAAAAATTTAGCCAAAGATTATCCGAAAATCTAAAAACACAACCAACCTAGCCAAAAGATTTAGCAGAACTGAAGAATATAGCGTAAAATGACGTCAAACTAGCGTTTTGTAGGATTTCCTACACTTACTGTCTACACTTTGTAGGATGTAGGAGGAAGTTGAAATTCCCGCTACCACTACTTATAACAATTTTTTATTACAAAAATATAAAAATATAACAATAGTTTCACAATAAACTATATCCATTTTAATTACAATTCAATCCGTAAAAATATATTTCTTTTCCGTATCTATTGTAAACATTTTATCGATACTAGCGCCACACCGGAAGTTGATTACAAAATGACAGGTGAAAAATGTGCTGTATATCGGCGAACCAAAAATCATTCAAATGAACGTTACTACGACTTGTCAGTTATAAACAACAGCATAAATGGATTATATAAAGTGTGTGGAGACTATTCATAACAATGAGGATATTCAATTATCGTTAAATTTTGTGAAAATCAAAGAAGTTCAAGTGCACAAGCGCGAGATGTACCACTGAGCATGTGCAGTATTCAAAGAGCAATTAACGTCTGCAGGGCAAGTGCCTGCTATCAAAAATATTCTGAAAGGATATGAAAATGCCGAAAAGTGCAGTGGAACTGGTAAAAATGTAAGTTACAACTGTTATTACAACTCATGAATTGTCAGTAATGTGCGAAATAACAAAATTGACATGACACCAGTGATTATGTGAAATAAAAATGCAGAAATTGCCAAATTTCAGACGACAAAAAGGAATCACATGGATTTTGAATTCAGATTTCATCACAACTGTGTATTGTGACATAAAAATGTTGTCAATCTATTTTATACAATAATAAAAATGATATCTTTATTGATTTATTTAAATCCAACTCTGAAAAATGATCATCTTCAAAAATAACTATCAGTACTTGTACATGTGACATTAGCCAAATATTCACTCATTATAAGCAGAAATACGCTTTATAACATGTGATCAATCAATCGATTAGTTATTCAGTTGTGATAAACTTGGAAACTTTACATACTTGACACTGAGTTATAAAAAAAAAATATATACATTATGTACATGATATATACACTATGAGGGCCACTTAGGGCACCACATTTTACCCCCTGTTTAAGCAATTAGCGTCCCGCAAATGCTAAAAATAACCATTTCTTTCAAAATAAGATGACATATGTCATGTTTTTCTTTATTTTTACTTTTAAAACACATTTCACCAATGAAAATGATTTTTATACCACTTTATTCAATTTTATGTTTCTCTTTTTCAGTACTTCAAGAAATTCATCACTAAAAAAAAATCAGAGGCAAATTCGAGCAAAATCAATATTCAATTTGCCATAAAAACTTGAGGTATGTATT
>MJUU01056169.1:149694-203166 GCA_002080025.1 Modiolus philippinarum
TTTTAGATTTGTTCCCTCACGGACATAGTAATCATCTCCCAGAAAATTACCACGAGCAATCTCCTCAGCTTTTTGGTGTAGGTGTGGCTTAAAAGTGATCTGATGTTTGTAGAACTCATTCCAGTCTGTTGATTTAAATGTACAGAGAGAACACCAGTAGGGCGTCTGGTCCGCGGAGATATGTTCCTTCCAGTGGTGTGTTTCCATGCTTCCTTTCTCGGCAATATACAATTTGTTAGGAAAGCATTTAACACACTTGTAAGCCAAGCCACGTCTGGCGCAATTCCATTGGGAAGCCATACTTGTATCTGTAATCAAAACAGGCTAAATTAAGTCCCAACTAAAAATTTGCGTACATAAGTACATGGAACTCAGCCTATGTGTTTCCAAATTTTTGGACTTTTTTGGTCAGTATTTTTATTAAAAATCATGGTATATCTGTCATATATACTCTGTTTATGCCAACATGCAACTTTGGCAATATTTATTACAAAAGTAACATTATAGGGGTTCAAACTAGAACATCTGGTTGTAGGTACAAGGTGTCAAGGCTACTTGGGCAAAATTTGGCCTTGAACTTGATATAAGCAATAATAAGGACAATATTGGCAATAATCACTACCAAATTCAAAAATGAAAATCATCTTGGGCAACAGACCATGTCACTATGGTCACATTAATTGGACACTCATTCAATATGTTCAAACACATTTGACCTTGACCCACCAAGGTCACAACAAAATTGGGTTTTGGTTAGGTTAAATTTTTAACCCATTTTAGTTATTTTAATTATAAATTATTTTTTAACGGCTTATAATAACTAGAAGCCGCTAATATAGTTAAGCACATAACAATACTTTGGATGGGCAGGAAAATCTGGGCACACTATTTTGATTCACTTTTAAACTGGGTCTCTAGTTTTTGTATCCACTTAGGACTTGTTTTCCCCACATATGGTTTAAGTTTGTTGTGGTTCAAGACTTTTGACTTTCCACTACTATCAATTTGTACTTTATAATTTAAGTCATTGAACTTGTGGGTTATGACACATGGCCCTATATAGAGGGGTTGTAATTTGGGACATTCCCCTTCTTTGAAATTCTCATTTTTAACCCAAGCTTTATCTCCATTTTTATATTGATTGAGTTTCGCTTTAACATCGTACAAGTCTTTTCTGTGTTTGCTAGATACGTCTAGGTGTTTTCTGGCAACAGTATGAGCCTTTTGTATATTTTCTTTTATAGTTTGAACATATTGGCCATATGATACATTTTGTATGTGGTAACTATCCTCATTTGGTCTAACAATTGATAAATCTACAGCGAGTCTAACCTCTCTCCCAAACAAAAGTAAATTAGGTGTTAAGCCAGTACTTTCATTTGGACTTGATCTATAGGCGCCTGCAAGGCAACCTACGTTAAGGTCCCAATTTGTCTGTTCACCACGTAGAAAAGATTTGATCATTGAAATTATGCTACGAATAAATCGTTCATTTTCGCCATTACACTTTGGGTTTCTAGGGCTAGTTCTAGTCTTTCGAATTTCTAAAAGGTCACATAATTGTTTGAAAATGTCACTTTCGAAATTGCGACCTTGGTCAGTATGGATTGCCAACGGGCATCCATATCTTGTAATGACTTCGTTTAATAAAACTTCTGAGCACACTTGTGCTGTTTGATTAGGTACTGGGAATATCTCTACCCATTTTGTGAATGAATCTGTCACAGTTAGTATATATTTATTACCCTTGGGGGTCTCTGGTAAAGGTCCTAGCAAATCAATGCCCAATCTGTCCATGGGTGCACCTGCACTCATTATACCTAAGGGAGCCCTTGGTTGTTTTTGAGGTATTTTATTGGCCTCTCATATGTCGCATTGACTTAAAAATGCATTGACATCTTCCCTTAATTCAAACCAATAATATCTTTGACTTAATTTGGCCTTTGTTTTCTTTCGGCCAAGATGACCAGATACAACAGAGTTGTGCATATTTTTCAAAACTTCATTTTTTTAATTTTAATGGAACTAGTAACTGTGGATATTGGTCTACTCCATCTCGTCTTGAGAGTATTTTATATAATAACCCGTCTTTAATTTGAAGGGCATTCCATAATAGCCAATAATGTCTCGTGGCAGCACTGAACTTTTCAGCTTCATTTGAACTAGGCCTTTCTTTGTTTTGGAACCATTTGAAAATTGGGGCTAAATCTGGGTCATTTTCTTGTATTTCTCTTAGTTCATCTGAAGTATAACCTCCTTTCCAAAATGTCCATTCCCTATCTTGGGCAGTTTGTTGTCTAGTTTTAACTGTGCAAATTTGCGCAGATGGACATTCATTTTCATTAGTATTTTCATTTGTCATGGTACTTGTCATGGCTATGGCTCTCTTTTTACATTTATCACATGGGCCACATTTTAAATATTCAAGGTTGTCAGTTTCAGGGCATTCACAATCACGTGGATTACATAATCTAGACATAGCATCTGCATTGGTGTGTTTAGGACCTGGTCTGTATTTAATTTTAAAATTGAAGGCTGAAAGAATTTCAAGCCAACGGGCAATTCTACCCTTTGGTTCTTTTAAGCTAAATAACCACACTAGGGCTTGATGGTCACTATATTCGCCCCAACAGATATTGTCTGTAATATTCTATGAAATAGCGAACTGATAACAGTTCCTTATCTGTTACGCAATAATTTTTCTCCGCTTTTTTGAGGGTGCGACTGCCATAGGCAATTACTTTCATTTGCCCGTCTTGAATTTGACTTAGCACTGCACCTATGGTGGTGTCAGATGCGTCTGTGTCTAAGTAAAATTCACCTTCGTCTACTGGAAAAGCCACTATATCTGGGCTTACAAATGCTTGTTTTAAACTTTCAAAGGCATTTTGGCACTCTTCAGTCCAATTAAATTTTATATTCTTTTTGGTCAATTCAGTAAGTGGTTTTACTATTAAACTGAATGATTTGATAAATCGTCGGTAGTAGCTACCAAGTGCCACTATTTGTCTTACTTCTGTGACATTTTTAGGGGTTGGCCACTCTAAAATTTTTTGAATATTATCAGGGTTTGGTCTTATTCCCTGTTTGGAAACAACATGACCCAGGAAAGTAACTTCTGACTTGAATATTTCACATTTATCAGGTTTCAATTTCAGTCCAGCAGCTTGGAATTTGGTTAAAACAACTTTGAGTCTTTCTATATGTTCATTAAAACCATTACTATATACAATAATATCATCTAGATAGATGAGACACATCTGCCATTGGAGTCCTTGTAAAACTAACTCCATTAATCTTTGAAAAGTGGCTGGCCCATTACATACACCGAATGGCATTTTTGTAAATTCATAAAGCCCATATTTTGAGGCAAATGCAGTTTTTGGTATACTATCTTTCTGTACGGGAATTTGGTGATAACCACTGGTTAAGTCAAAAACAGAGAACATAGTTGCACCTGCAACAGCATTAATACAATCATTTATTCTGGGTAAGGGATAGGCGTCTACTTTAGTGACTGTATTTAGACGTCTATAGTCTACTACTGGGCGTAGTTTACCATTCTTTTTGAGAACTAGCATTAATGGACTAGCCCAGGGGGAGCTTGATCTTTGAATAACCCCCTGTTCTAACATTTGATCTATTATCTTTTTCTCTTCTTGGGCGTATGCCAAGGGTACCCTTCTTGGAGGTTGTTTTATTGGTTTTGAATCCCCTGTGTCGATTATGTGTTCTGTTAAATGGGTTTGACCCAAGTCAGTATCTGATTTTGAAAATGTTTCAGAAAAAGTTTCTAACAGTTTGGCTATGGCAGCTGTTTCTTCTGGGGTCATCCCCTTTTGGGCCCTTTCATATAAATTTTCTAAATGGTTGGGCACTGTTTTTACTTTTCCACTTTTTCCCCCACTAGAAGTGCCACTTTTAGCTAAACTTCTAATTATGTCTTCATTAGTTTCCCATGTTACTTGTTGGGATGGGCATGTTTTTGACAGTTGTATTCTTCTGATACCATTGAAATTTTCAATTTCATTTCTATCCTCCTCACTAAGGAGATGAAATACTGTTTCATTTCTCAATTCTTCAGCACTACCAACTGCGACATTTTGTGCTAATGATACCTCTTGATCAAAAGGGTTTAGTAATCTCACTTTATTGGTAACATTTAATAACGGGATATTTCTCTTGAAATTTAGGGTTTGGTTCAATTACGAAGTCTGTAACTTTATTTCTATTATCCTCCTCATATTTTTCAACAAAAACATCAACAATGATCTCGCAACAAGCGGGTATTACTGTATCTTCAGCTAGAGTAACTTTTCTAACTTTGTCATTGTGACCAATTTTGAAACATGGTATAGAAGTACTATTCAGTTCTATTGTATTTTGAGTTAAACTTATATCAGCTGGACCTTGAGGACCTTTCATGAGGATGTCTAAACCAAGTAGAGCATCATCTTCAATTTCAGCAACAACCAGTTCCTTAGAAAGGGATAATGGGCCTATTTTAATATTAAAATTAGCTTTTCCCAACTCTTTAAGGGGTTGACCATCAGCACTTGCCAATGTCATGGAACTTTGTAACTTTGGTTTCTTTGATTGGGTAATTTTTCTGTAAATTTTACTTGAAACAACAGTTCTAGTGGCTCCAGTATCAATTGTAAAAGTCATTTCAACATCTTCAATGCACCCATGTACACATACACCGTCACTTTTCAAAACTTGTCGACCTACCATGTCGACTTTTTCATCATTTGCCCCCATGACTGAAATATTCAGGTGGTCATCATCTTTCTCATGCATTAACCCCTTTTCAGTGCTAAGCAATGAAACCTTGGAATCCTGGCCTTCACATTTTGGCTCAGACTCCTTTGTTACAATAGAACTTAAAGAGGGACCTAATTCAGTAGGTATGTCCTCAGAATCAATTTCACATCTTGATTCAACATGCTCAACAGCAATAATTTCAATAACATTTGAGATACTCGTATTCTCAATTTCTTGTTCAACACTGGACTCAATAGAATGGTTGTCAAAATTTTTAAGTTTACTTTCAACATTTTGACCTAAACAAGTTAAATTTTCCCCTTCTGTATGGGTCAGTCCCCGGTCAACAGAACCGAACCCTTTTAGTTTAACAGACTTGACTGGACTCCCATATTCAGGGAGGTTGGACGAAAATCACCCTTATCTTGTCCTATTTTGGTTTTGTCTCCAGAAGGAAATAACTGGGTTTCATTGGTTCTACACTCCCTACTTGTATTTGCAATGCAGTTTCTTGAAATATGACCTGGCTGTCCACAGTTGTAACATACAACTGGTCTTTTAAACCCACCATGAGGGGCATTGTAGGCCATGGTTTTATTACTGGTTTGGTCATATTTTGGTCTAAAATTTTGCCTATGTGGAGTATCATTTTTCTTATCATCAATTACTTTACTTATAAGAGCATAAAGTTCTGTCTCATTCATGATTATGGTTTTGTCATCTTTTGGTGGACATTGCTTATGGACATTATTTGGCAGGGCTTTATTTATTTCTTTATTATCAGGCTTTTTGTTACTTTTCAAACTTGACATGCCCTGTTACTTGTCTAACTGACCGTTTACTTTGGATTTCGTCATAATGTGGGTTTTTCATGGTCTCATTGTAGCTGACCACTTCATGGACTGCTTCTTCAATAGTTAGGGGATCTCTATTTAGCTGAATATGGACCCTTGCCTTATAGTCATGTAGCCCTAACAAGAATCTTTGGAGCAAGTCCTCTTGTCTGGTTTTTGCATCCCTATGTTTATATGCCTTATCATAAAGACGCTTCAATTCTGAGGCAAATTTCTCAGGAGTTTCACCCTGGAGTTGTCTTCTTCGACTAAATTGTATTCTGTATGTGCGTTTATTTTCAATAATGCCAAACCTATTTTGTAATTCATCAACAAGTTTGTCATAATTTTTCAAAGTTCTACTGGACAATTGGTCAAAAGTGAATTCACCAGCTTCGCCTTGAAGTCTGGGAATCAGTTCTTTAAGTTTTTGGTTATTTGACCAAGAATTTAGAGTAGCTAGGGCCTCAAATCTGTTTATCCACACCTCCCATTTTTCAGACCCTGTAAAGGCTGGTATTTTGCAACTTGTGGGTTTTACTCTTTTTCTAATTAAAATATTGGTATCATTACTGTCACTTTCAGATGTGTGGTCTGACTTTTCACTTTCAGAGGAACTTATGTCTAGGCTTACTCTAGATTTAACACTCCTAAGTCTACTTTTACTTTTTCTTGAAGTTTTGGGCTCTTTATCTGAAGGGGTCCTTCCCCTTTTACTTGTTTTATCATTTTCAACAAGTTTGTTACTATCTTGCTCAATAGTTTGAGTTCTACCCCTAAATGCAGCTTGGATGGCAGAAACTACTTGGGTTGTCATTTCCTGCACTACTGATCTTAACATTTTATATAGTCCAGGTGGATCACCTGACTCCTGAATATCAGATTCAGAGAGTTCATTTATCTGAGTTTTGTCACTTTTCTTTTTATTTAGCAATCTTTGGCTCCGTCTTTGAGAATGGGGAACCATTTTACTCATTTTTGTAACTCCACTAGTACTTGGTTGAATGTCAAATATCTGAGGATTGTCACATACAGTGACATTGTCATGTTCTGACTCTGAGTCAGATTCTGCATGGGTTGACATGTAATTTTCAGTTTCAGTATCTTCAACTTGATCTGTTTCAGTTTCAGGATCAGTAACATTTTGAGGGGGTATCTGCGTTTTTCTCTTAACCATTTTGGAATTTCAGTTCGTATCACTGGATCCTGTATAACAATTGGATCCCGCCGAGGATGCCAAAATTCTGTAGCGAGCTAGGGGTTAATTCCAACCAAAACCAATATGAAACCAATTCAACGCAGACACCCGAAACAGACCTCAGAATTGTTAAATAAGAGACTTAAGTTGTCGTCAACAGTTTTACTCGAAATCACCAGATTTCAACTGTTTCTCTGATTCTTAGCAAATATATCGGACTCTATAAAGTTTCCATATTTTATTACTCCATAGATATATATATATAAATATATGATCTCTTTTGAACAAGGTACTAATATCACACTTATACAATTTAATGTATACTCTCAAAAATTGGGTTACCAGTCCACTGTTTATGGAAAAATATTTGGAATCTTAATTCTTTTTATTAAAAGAACTATTTAACTTTTAACTCCAACAGTTAAATATAAAAATGGGACATCAGAGTATATAATGACAGATATACCGGTACCAATAGTACTAGGTGCTCCAAGTTAAACAGTCACACTTGGAGCAAAATATCAATAACTCATGTATTAAAAAAAATAACACATAGACTGGGTTCTGCAATAATTAATTAAAAATATAAATTTTATGCAATTTCGCAATGAATTTTGGTAAAATCCTCTTTTACCATTAAGATTTTATTTAATTAAAAGTTCCTCACTTTTAATATAGAAATGGTAAAATCCTCTTTTACCATATAAATAAAAGCTAAGTTCCTCACTTAACTATTATTACTCAGTTATCAACTCCTCGTGAAAACTGAACCCTAACGTTTATTAATAGCAGTATTCAACTCCTCGTGAATATTGCTAGTATTTAAAAGTAGTCAAGAGACTCCTCGCTCTTGAGCACCTGGTTTTTATTAGTTTTTCAACTCCTCGTGAAAACATTGCCTAAAGCCAAAAATCCCTATTTAATCCTATTTAATTGGAAAGTTTAGTAAAAATACAACAATCAAATAAATAACTAACAATTCCTTAACTGTGAACTCTGAATATAGAACAATGTTAACTGAAGCTATTGTCAGCAAATGTTATTTAAAATTTAAATAATTTCATATCTTTTTAACTTTAACCAATAGATAAAATTAAGCTTCAGTAAAATTAAAATTAAACAAAAGTCCTGAATGAGACCAGCTCAGAGTCTGCTGGTAAAAAAAAATGATTTCTTTTAGAAATTATCCATAATTAAATTTCCTCTGTTTTTCCTCAAAAATGAAATAGATTAAAATTACAAAAAATGCTAAATAAATAAAAATTTAGCCAAAGATTATCCAAAATCTAAAAACACAACCAACCTAGCCAAAAGATTTAGCAGAACTGAAGAATATAGCGTAAAATTACGTCAAACTAGCGTTTTGTAGGATTTGTAGGATATCCTACACTTACTGTCTACACTTTGTAGGATGTAGGAGGAAGTTGAATTTTCCGCTACCATTACTTATAATAATTTTTTATTACAAAAATATAAAAATGTAACAATAGTTTCACAATAAACTATATCCATTTTAATTACAATTCAATCCGTAAAAATATATTTCTTTTCCGTATCTATTGTAAACATTTTATCGATACTAGCGCCACACCGGAAGTTGATTACAAAATGACAGGTGAAAAATGTGCTGTGTATCGGCGAACCAAAAATCATTCAAATGAAAGTTACTACGACTTGTCATTTATAAAGAAGTGCATAAATGGATTATATAAAGTGTATGGAGACTATTCATAACAATGAGGATATTCAATTATCGTTAAATTTTGTGAAAATCAAAGAAGTTCAAGTGGACAAGCGCGAGATGTACGACTGAGCATGTGCAGTATTCAAATGAGCAATTAACGTCTGCAGGGCAAGTGCCCGCTATCAAAAATATTCTGAAAGGATATGAAAATGCCGAAAAGTGCAGTGGAACTGGTAAAAATGTAAGTTACAACTGTTATTACAAATCATGAATTGTCAGTAAAGTGCGAAATAACAAAATTGACATGACACCAGTGATTATGTGAAATAAAAATGCAGAAATTGCCAAATTTCAGACGACAAAAAGGAATCACATGGATTTTGAATTCAGATTTCATCACAACTGTGTATTGTGACATAAAAATGTTGTCAATCTATTTTATACAATAATAAAAATGATATCTTTACTGATTTATTTAAATCCAACTCTGAAAAATGATCATTACTTGGTGTCTGTCTTCAAAAATAACTGTCAGTACTTGTACATGTGACATTAGCCAAATTTTCACTCATTATAAGCAGAAATACGCTTTATAACATGTGATCAATCAATCGATTAGTTATTCAGTTGTGATAAACTTGGAAACTTTACATACTTGACACTGAGTTATAAAAAAAAATATATACATTATGTACATGATATATACACTGTGAGGGCCACTTAGGGCACCACACTATGTTAATTTCATCCCTCAAGAAATTCTATGGCCGTCACCATAACATCATCGAAAGATATAACGTGTCAGTATCCCAAATGAAAGTGGACATTTTCAGCTAGATTCACGTCTTTCCGGATTTGACTACCGACTTTGACATTTTCCTGGATTGACCCACTCACAGTGTGACGGGTGCTGTTAACAGAGCAGGACATGCTTACCCTTCCGGACCACCTGATGGCGCTCTTGTTTTTTATGGGAGTTCACACTGTCAGTGCTTAAGTTTTTGTTGTTGTCTTGTCAAATTTTAGTTTTGTCTTCGTTACTCATGTTTGTGGTACTGACCTGTCCTTGTCCATGTTTGAACACTAAATTGACTGCAAAAGCCTTTTCAAAATTTAACCTTGGTACTGTTTGAAGGCTAGAGAAGTAACACGTACCTTGGTTTTTAATTGGTTTTGTCTGAGGGTTAGAAAATGACAATAACCAATCCGCTACATAACAGATCTTTCAAAAACATATTTTCCTCACTTACAGTGTGACGGGTGCTGTTAACAGAGCAGGAAGTGCTTACCCTTCCGGAGCATCTGATGTCACTCTCAGTTTCACTGGAGTTCACGCTGTGAGTGCTTTGTTTTGAATGTTGTGATTTCTATTTCTGTGCTTTGTATCTGTCTAACGTCACGGTTTTTGTCTAACGTCATTGTTTTCTGTGTTCTCGTTTTGGCCATGCCTTTGGACTTCGATTTTTGTAAATTTCACTCCTTTGTTCCTTCGGTATTCTACTGCCGTTGTTTCTAAGACAATGACAAATCATTTTGGTCCCATTAAGCAGTCCTCAGATGATAGATAAGGCGAGGAAGTCCACTAAGCAGGGGTAGACAACCAAAATCTGGTCTCTGTAAATGGGGGTAATAACAAAATTACCGAACAGACTTGTCAAGAGCCACAGTCCAAGAGGCAAAAAGACAAAAAAGGTGGAAACCATCGGAAAATTGTCGATCGCAACAGGCCTGCTTTGGTACACGCATTTCAAAAGAAATGGTGAGTCAAACCGTTTTTATGTCGCAACAAATCTCCTTTTCCATTAATGTAGTATCATGTAGCAACTTAATCGCTATTGAAAGGTCGTAGACAGTTGAAAAAAATGATCATCCAAGTATTAATTTAAATTGAATTATTTTTTCCACAAGGGACTGATACCTATCGGAGAACTTCTTAAATGATGCGCATATGCAGAAATTAAATTCACAGAACTTCGGTATTTAGTTAATTGTTATGAGACGGAATTTTTCATGAGGCCTGATTAATAAGGCGAACACAGAGATAACTATGTCTCATGTGAACGTTTTGCGCTAGCTCTCGAATAAAGAATCAATTGTGATACATACACTCCGTTAGTAGGAAAAGCTCGAATATTGCTGTCTATGTTAGGGAAATTGGTAATTTGAAATTAAAATCGTCCTTTTTGTCATAAACTTTAGTACTGAGATGACCATTTTTGTCAAAATCGAGATGTAAGTAAAATAATGTAGATCTTGTGGTTTCTGTCGTTTCCTGTACCTGTAGTTCTGGCGGATATAGTAATTGGATCCATTTAGCAAAAGATACATTATTGATGAAAAGAATATCTTCAATATATCTATAAGTGAGATTGAAGGATCTATATTTAATTTAAGAAATTCAGTATCGTAGTAATAAAGAGAAGTCTGCGAGTAGAGGTGCACAATCAATGCCCATCGTTATGCCTCCTTCCTTTTGATATATAGCACTTCCAAATGTGACAATATATTATCAATTAGAAAACCAAGCACACCTGTTTTTCATCATAACTTACTTTTCCTTTTAAATTGGTTTTTGAAAAAAATGTAGTTTTTATAACCTGATGCGACAATTTTTTTTAATCGGCAAGGCTTTTTGAATTATACTTATGATTCGTGATTTTAGTTTATCATGAGGAAATGCGGTATACAGTGTGGAAAAATCAGATGATTTGAGAGAATACATTTGAGAAAATAAAGAGGATTTAATATTGTCCAATAAATCCTTAAGAACATGTGTCCACATGTGATTTATGTCACTTTGGGCATGGATAGTTTCACAGTATGCTTGATGACTGTCGTTGACTGCAGACAAATCTTTTTAGTTCAATTGACAATTCAGTAGTTGAGCAAGATGAAGATTCTGCGATGTATCTCTCCTTATATGTATTCGTGTGTAATTGTGGTACCCAATATATGTATGAAAGGTCTTGATTGTTATTTTTAGTATTGATATTCAAGGAGGACATGATTGACATGTGATTAGAAAGGATTTCATCTTTGTCGAATGAAACTCTTTTGTATGTAGCACTACCTTCTGATTTGTGATCATTGCCTAGTTCTTTGATGAGACAGTTGTAATAATGTGCTTTATATACAAACAAACGATATTATTAGAAGCTTTGTCTGTAGGAACAACAATATATTTGTGATGTAATGTAGAGAGGCTTCATGATCTTCAAATACAGACTTAGGTCGATTGTTAATAAATCAGCGTAGTTTGGTAACACGACTCCGCACTAGAGATCGAATGGATTTTACCCAATTTGACAAGGACTCAAGTTCTTGTTCTTGGGCTCTCTAAACCCACACTCTGGCGTAATCTTCAGTAGCGTCCATAACGATCTTGAAATCTTAATCCAAATTAATACGCCGTGGATCTTGCAATTTTGGACCATTACACACCACCTTCCGTAGAAATTTGTATCTATATCGCCGGTAATGACATGTCCAGACGGATTGTAAACGAAAGGAGAGGCGGAACAGTCGCATGTCAGGGAGGTTTCATATAGTCTAGGTCTTGCAAAGCCTTTTTGAAGTTAAAAATTCTCCTGCTAACAGTCTTTGTATAGCGGTAGGATACTATAGATTTGTATTCAACTTTGAAACAGGGAGGGATTTTAAAAGTGACCTCCCAATTCAAAATATTGCTGATCTTAATAGCATCTATTTCTTTGTTGGCAAAGGGAATATCAATAAATTTCCTGATTTCGAGGATTTACACAGATCTATCCCAATGAGCTTGAAATTAAAGAGACTACCGATACACCTACTTCAGCTTCGTATTTAGATCTTTTAATTTACATTGACGAAAATGGACGTTTGAAATCTAAGCTGTATGACAAACGTGATGATTTTAACTTCCCAATTGTGAACTTTCCCTTTCTGAGCAGCAATATACCTACCTCTCCAGCCTATGGAGTGTACATTTCACAGTTGATTCGTTACTGTCGGGCATGCAGTTTATACAGTGACTTTTTAGTTAGAGCAAAAACACTGTCCCAAAAGCTGCTTAGTCAGGGATTTGTTCAGCCTTTGTTACTTTCATCCCTTCAGAAATTCCATGGCCGTCACCATGACATTATTGACAGATATGGCGTATCTGTGTCCCAAATGAAAACGGACATTTTCAGCTAGATTTCACGTCTTCACGGATTTGACATAATCGGATTTGACTCAACCCTGGATTGACTCACTGATAGTATGACGGGTGCCGCTGGCGGAGCAGGACATGCTTACCCTTCCAGAGCACCTGATGTCACTCCCGGTTTTCATGGGAGTTCACACTATGAGTGCCTTAGTTCTTAATGTTATCTTTTTATTTCCGTGCATTGTAGCTGTCTCACGTCCTTGTTTTGTCTTTATCTGTTACCGTTTTTGCCATGTCTTTGAACTTCGATTTTTGTAGTCATCGCTTCCCTTGTTCCTTCGGTATTCTACTGCCGTTGTTTCGCTGTGAAGAAGTTCGGTCCTTACAGGTTTGAATAGACGAAAGGTCGCTATGTCAGCGATGATACTGCTTAGTCTAAGGGGAAAATATCTACGCCTCAAATCTCGAATCCAAATCTCGTAAGTTTGTTTATTGGGCTCGTGTTTTTCATTTTTGTATATGTGTGTGTGTTCATTTTCTTTTCTGTGCCGTGCTCATGTTATGTCTTTGTTTCTTTGTTTTTCCCACGTTGCCATTGTCCTTGGATTGTTCGTTTTAGACTTACGGTTCGGTTCTCACTTACTTTTCAAACGTGAACTCAATGATGTACGAACATGATAAACACTCAAAGGGGAATTTTCAACATAACAAATAGTATACAATGGCAGTAGAATACCGAAGGAACAAGGGAAGCGATGACTTCAAAAATCGAAGTCCAATGACATGGCAAAAACGGTAACAGATAAAAACAAAGACCAAACAAGGACGTGTGAGACAGCTACAATGCACGGAAATAAAAAGATAACATTAAAAAACTAAGGCACTCATAGTGTGAACTCCCATGAAAACCGGGAGTGACATCAGGTGCTACACTGTTAATATGATTAAATAATGATATTAAATGATAACAATATTGGTTGAGTAAAACAAAAAAGGAGGAAAGGATAAGAAGATTCTGTAACAATCAGTCAAATCTGTTCAGAATATTATTGTTAATAGTTTCATGCGCTTCGGTTTTTCCTCCTTTATACACAAGGCCCAGTAAATGTGAGCGACCCTGTACATTTTCAAATTCTACAGGTGAATTCTAAGTAAAAATGTTTAGAAACATCAGTATTAGATCAATTACGAAAGAACTAAGTTATATGAATTGAATTTCTGTCTCTTCAGTTCAGATCAAAACATTGTTGGAAATTCATACACCGAAATGTGTGTAAATGTTTAAGAGAACAAATTACCAATAGGATCCCACAGAAAACCCAAACCAGCTAAGGACAGAGTTATGCGTGAGGATACTCATTTCTTTTAGGTTGTTGAAGTTTCTTAAATTTAGATATCAAGTCGCAGAGTATTTGTTGAATTTCATAAAGAAAACTGATATTCTAACATCGTCAACTAGTACAATACTCAGTAACCATATATGTCAAACATGCTCAAATGGTATTGGAATATGAGTAAACGGGATGAAAAACAACAATGTTTGTAATTTTGTTCGCCTTAGTTTATGGAGGAAATAAAGGTTTTTTACTAAATCATGCCATTCAGACACATAAATGCGTATCATTTTGCTTTCGATTTGAATTTTGAACTTGCATCTGTTTGAAAACGTCAGATTGTGTATTGTGACGTCATAGACTTATACCACAATGGAGGCGAGAAATCCGCCTTCTCTTTGATCGCTTCAGATTGGAAAATTCCATTTTCTGTCATATTAGAATCGAAATAATTCATGACAGGTATATGGATATATATGGGCTTGGCCTTTATATTCGTAAATTTAACCCCTCGCTAACGCTCTGGGTCAAATTCGAATTTCCAATAACCATATACCTGCCATGAATTATTTCTTAAATATACAATTGATTTGATCTTTTTATAAATCGTTTGGTATATCTTTAATTTTAAAACACAAAAATAAGTCCATTTTATATAATTTTTCCCATGATAAGATCGAGGTACAAGTTACCTTTGGATTTGGTGCGAATAACACTATAAATCACTCACGAGTTTTTCTAGGACAACTTATGATTTTTAATCTATGAACTTAAAAGTAAAAGTTTTTGATGTGGAATATCAATACTAAAACGTTTCACATGACATATGGTACTTTTTTATGGTTTAAATGATGGTAACTGATATTTATGAATTATTTCAATATGTTGTAAAAATGAATGATAAGGTTTTAATAAAAGAGACCAAGTTACAAAAAGCCATAAATCATGTATGATCCTGGGAACATTAGATACTGTAATAAAAATTAAAAACGTCACAGACTTTTATTGGACTTATTTGAAAAAAGGGATACTGTACTTAAACGTTTCACGTGGGATGTCGTAAATATTTTTTTTTACATTTTAAAGGAGGCTAAATGGGGGTAATAACAAAAGTATCGTACAGAATTGTTAAGAGCCAAAGTATGTGATGCAAAAAGACAAAGCAGATGGAAATTACAACTGCCGGTAAATTGTTGAGAATTGATAATTTTGAATATAAAAAGAAATACTGCAATTTTATAATAATAAGACCAAGGCGATAAAAGCCATGAAAGCTATATGATAAATAATTAACTTATAGTTACATTTATTCATATGCAGCATTTTTTACTATTTTCATGAAAAGGATGGGTTGCAATAAGGCTGTTTTCCGGCCCACCTAGATTTTTTATATAATTTGTTTCAATGTAACCTACAATATATGCAGTTTAAGATTGTTCAATAAAATATCAAAATGCGCATGTGCAGGTCACGTGATCACGTGATTTTACTAGTTCTCATGTCAAAAGAATAAATAGAGTATAAATAGAATAAACATTGGCATATTGCCAAAACAACAATGAACCTCATTTTGATATTTAAATAATATGCAAATGGTGCTATTCTATCCATGATATAATTTTTTGTTAATCAATATCTTTTATGAAAGGAAATAATACAGTTTAACACAGATTTCTCTTTGTGAGAAAAATCGATACATAAAACTTCATTTTTGGAGGTAAATTGAGTACCATGCCATCTCATTTTTTGATATTGTTTGGACATTACTGGAAATTTGTGCTCGTCCGACAATTTTTCACATTCTTAAACATATATTTTTATATTTGAAGCAAGATATCACGTTAGTGGACTTAAATAAAATGATTTTGTCGACTTTGTCCGCTTGATTGGTATTAGCATAGGTTTAACCCTTAAAATATTTTTTTTGGTTTTTGAAATTTTTGCCTCGAATTCAAACACTGAGACATGGATTGTTGCAATGTGGATATTTTGCGCTTTACTTGGTGTAATAAAAATTAAGAGGTTTTCTTATGAATTATACCAACAACACTTGTTAAACTAAGGATGCATGTATCTGTTATATTTTAACTCAGAAAGGTGATTGTTAGATTAATAAATTCAAACATCATTTCTGTTCAAGTGTCACCTCTATAGGAAAGTTATAGGGGCTCCTGTAATATATCGAGAGTGGAAACTTTTTTTAAGACAAATTCTTCTTACATGACAGTTATAAAACTGAAGATATAATGTATAAAGGTAACATAGGAAACAAACTAAATTGAAAATACAAAGAAATTTGAAAATAGATGATCAAATATCTTCAGAATATTTTTTGACATATGCACAGATGATGCTTTAAGGCAATTGATTATGCCACGGCTCGTAAATATTGTCTCAAATCCACAAAAACATAATTTTATATCGGGAAAAACAATTAGGGAAAAAATAACAAAATAAATATGATCTACTTTTCAAACCAGATCCTCTTCAGCTTTTTGGCAAATTGCCAGGTTAGAAAAAAGCTCATTCAAGGTATGAAATACTAGCAAAACCACATTTACTGAGAATTTTGATGTGTATAAGTCTTTATTGTGCATATAAGAATCACTCAAACTTTGATATATGACACAAATCACAAAACAGAATATCATAAATACACTGAACTTTCAGCCTAAAAATACAATTTTTTTTCAATTTTTTTTATGTGACTTGCATTCGGACCAAGCTTGACATTTTGCATGCATAATTCCTATTAAATAAGTAATCTCTTCTAAAATTATTAGCTTGGTTCCGAATGCAAGACAGGGTTAAAATTGAGTTTGAATATACCCCATGTTGACTATTTTTCCATAGGCTCAATGTTAATGACCATGAAGAGGGGTATTAGAAATGAGCTAATTTCGGTGGAATGAAGCAATGTTTTGAAAAAAATTCTAATAAGGTTAAAAACTACAGATATTCTGGTGTTGAAAGGTATCAAAGAAATTATGCTTTTACTAAATTTATTTTTTGGCAAATCAGTGGGCCGATTTAAGGCCTTAATGCAACCCATCCTATGTATTGAATAGAAATAGTCTTTCACGTATTTACTTATGTTTTATACTACCGGTCTTAGAATATGCTTGTGAATTATGGGATGGTTGTAGTCAGCAGGATTCTGATAGTTTAGAAAAAATACAGTTAGAGGCGGGGAGAATAGTAACAGGATTACCATTGTTTGCAAGTCGAATATCAATTTATTTTGAAACTGGTTGAGATTTATTATCAGATAGACGGCGAACGAGAAAACTATGTTTATTTTATTCCACTCATAGTAATACTGCCCCCGATTATCTTTGTGATTTAGTACCGCTTTTGGTTAGTCAACAATCTCAATATAATTTACGAAATAATATGAATTATGTTGCTCCTTATTGTCGTTTGGAAATCACAAAAAACTCGTTTTTCCCTTCAGCCATCAATGATTGGAATCGATTGAACCCTGAAATTAAGCCGAATTCCCCTAACATAAATATATTTAAGAGGAAGATTCAACTGCAAACTCCTAAACCCCCTTCATATTTTACTTTTGGGGATAGAAAATTAAATATTATTCATACTAAATTACGACATATGTGTAGTTCATTAAACGCTGACTTATATCGAGTTAATTTAAAACCCTACCCATCATGTAATTGTGGTCATCCTTTTGAGGACTGTATCCACTTTTTTATGGAATGTCCTCTCTATGATGATCACAGAACACTTTTATTTAGAGATTTAAATAATTTCACTATTACAGTAGAGTTGCTATTGGCTGGTGACAGTAACTTACCTGAAAAGAACTCAACGATTTAAAGATTGATATATTTTGAAATCATATTTCACTCCAGGACTCTTTTGACTTTTATTTCTTTAATTCATTTCTGGATTTTTACCTGATTTCTTATTACTTAGTCATTTATCTATTATTTTTCTTTTCCATTTTGTTATAACCAATGTAATTCTGTTTATTATAATTAATTATTATCATTTTATGTTGTGTTTACGTATTATATATATATAAATCATGTCGTCATTATGTACTGATAGTTTTCTGTGTATTATTTCTGTATTGGGAGAGGACCTCAATTATGTTGTAAAACTTATGTCCAATCCCTTTTGCTTTATATTTTGCAAATAAAATATGTTTAATGTAACCCATCCTTTTAACGTCGGGTGGAACAGTTAACTGTTTACCGATTTCCGGCCGAAATGTTCCATGCGCAAAATAATTGCGCAGTGCAACGTCATTCAACTTCTAGTCGTGTACCCTTTTTAAAGGCGAGATTTTTTTATTTGTTTGTATCAGATTTTTTATAAGTTAATAAAACAATTATTTCATGCCCCGTTTCAGGAAACAGCATAACTATTGTCCCTCGGCCTCAGGCAACAGTTTGCAAGTCATTTCCATCACCTCGGGACAATAGTTATAGCTGTTTCCTTCAAGGGCATGAAATAACTGTATTATGTGTATATATAATTACAAAGTACTGTAAACCAACTAATTTTCGCGATCTTCGCAAGAGAAAAAACATCGCGAAAATAATCGTCGCGAATATTTCTAATCCTCATATTAATGCATTTACAGAAATTGAAAATCGCGAAAATTTGTCGCCGCGAAGTTCTCATTGGGGAACAAAACGCGAAATAAAGTATCCGCGAAAATAAGTTGGTTTACAGTATTGAATCGTCATCGAAATTTATTTGACTCAGTTCACGTGGAATGTCGTAGATACAACAGTATTGTAAGTTTCAAAGAAATGACATTGATAGTGTTGATATAAATATCTTGTTAAAGAGAAATAGTTAGGTTTTAATCATTGTAAAGAATTCACCAAGGTAACAAAAATACCCATTAAACCTGATTATTGGAAAATCAGTAAAAATTGAAAATGTCAAAGAAATTTATTAGCCTCAATGATATGATGAATAAAATGAATTGTATTAAGGATGGTCACTCCTCAGGTTTTTGAAATCGCCCCTGACTTTCGGAACTCTCTTACTTTATCCACCAGGATGCATTAGATAATTTTGCTTACTGACCCCTACTTTTTGAAATATGATTACGTACATCTTTAATAAGCTTATGACAAAATTTGATGAAATTTTTGATATTCCTTCATTGCACTTGAAAGGTTAAATGCTTTAATACAAATTGAATGAAAAGTCTAGAGAACTTCGGTTTCCCGCCAAAACTTCAGGAGCTTAAATCTCAAAAACAGGCATATTGACCTATCAATATTTTTTGCTTAAAATGACATGTAATTGGTGTTCAATTAAATAATGATTTTTAAATATTAACATAATAAACTTGAAGAGTGACCATCCTTAAGGGCGATGAAAACACCAGAAACACAAAAAAAAAGACTTGACGTAAGTGCAGCGTATAATAGGCACATACAGATGAACAACATGGATCATCACAACCCATGGGCGAGATTAGCTGCACTGTTAGAGTCAGCATCTCCTGCTTCTTCTAAGACGCCCGTCTTGTCTAACATGTAAATTCTGGTAATGAAGTCAAATCCAGTAGAAGAAAAAAACAAACCTAATTTTTTAAAGGAAAATATATGGTGGCCCGATGCGGCCATTTCGCGTTTTCGCGTTTTCTACTTTCACTTTCCACAGACCGAAAACGCGAAAACGCGAAATCCAGAAGGCGAAAACGCGAAAGCGCGAAAGCGAAATCACGAAAACGCGGAATGAATTTCACTTCATGTTTTTGCTTTTGCGTTTTCGCGTTTTCGCGTATTCGCTTTCGCGTTTTCGCATTTTCGCGTTTTTGCGATTTCGCGATTTTGCGTTTTCGCGATTTTGCGTTTTCGCCTCGGAAGTAAAGATCTAACGCATGCGTCATTTGAAACAATAATGTGGCCATCTCAAACTTCAACTGAGAAACAGTATGTGTTATGTTGTGACCAAATACAATAAACTCATGATCTGTATTAATTTTTGAAATTGAATTTATTCGGATGTAATTACTACTCAGACCAACTTTTGTATTTTGTATACTTTTTAAGACTTTCATATAAAAGATGAAATGATATTTTATAGTAAGCAAATTTAAATTGATGTGCATTGCTTTATCCGCGTCCAGGGAATTTAAAAAGAGGGATTCAAATTAAGAAATGAAAGAAAATTTTTGGGATAGTTGTTAGTAAAACATCAGGATATTCATTAAAAAATACATGATCGTCAAAATGGGGGTTCCAACCGACGGAACACTCCCTCTTTTAGATCCGCTAATGGTTTCTTAAATTAAATCTAAGGTCCTGTTAGTTTTCGAACTAGAAGAGACCACATTAGCTCAAACCCCGTCAGTACCATTTAGTTTCTTTCCTTTATAATTCTAAAACGTTAAACTCAGTGAAAGTGCTATAGAGATAACCGACTAACATGAAAATACATACAAACATGAAAAGTAGTGATCGAGGAGATATGCTATAGATAAAAAAAACTACATACACATCAACCATCTAAATCTGTTTATTACATATCAATACATGTACTAAACATGAGGTTGCTTGAATCTAATGAAACACTTACACAAGTGTATGACCCTGGGCAGAGAGGGTCGGGGCTAATGTCTTTATATGTTGTGGTTTGAGTTTGAGTAATGGTTTACTTTTTGCCATTTTGCTGTATTAAAGATGGTATTTTATATGCCAGATATACTGAGACATGCTAAATGTATTAAGCTTCCTTCTCTTAACGATCAATCCAAACCGGTTTTGTTATCTTTTTGTTGGTTTGTCTTTTTTTCATGGCTGGCCCGATCCCTTTTGGAAACTCCCTTGGACCCCTCCCCACCTTTTCAGTCCATCGTTTCACTCCCAGCTAGGTGCCAACAACACCGGTTCGATTTTTTACTCGCACATATCGTTCTTTCATACATCACAAACCTTCACTTTTCCTCCTTTCTAAACACAATTAAAGATTTTCTGTTTATTTTTCTTTCGTAATTAGACTGTTCTATTACAAGGATTACACCCAACCAACAAAACCGAGAACTCGTTTTGGTTTTATCCATTTAAAACATATTTTGAAATTATGGATTTCCTTTGTTTGGGTTCTAGTGCTGCTGATGTGGAATTAATTACCGAAATGGCCATACAGCTCATTAAAATTATTGTAGTTGGAGTTAACATATGTGTTATGGTCTCATGTTCATTTACTCCATATCCTTTCGTAAAATATCAAAAATAAAAAAAAATGCGTTAAATATTTTATACCTAATTTATTCGTTTTGGATTGACAGCTCGGTTCTACCGTACTCAAATTCGACACTTTTATAAATGCACCCCGGTGAAACTGTACACCGTGCAATCAGGGTAGCGACTAACTGTACGCAGGGTAGTGCAAAACAAACCAAAAATATGCATGCAGACGAAATAAAGTTGATTAATTTTTCATTTTATATGGACATTACGCTTTACTTCAATTATTATGAGATTTGGAGGTGCCAATCAATATTTTGTATCAGTTGTAGGTTGTTTTGATTGCTTATAACTGTATAATTAGCAAAAGTTTTACTGTACGCAATTTCACCGGGGTAGGTACAGTAGGTAGCGACTAACTAAAAGTCGAACTGTACTTAGGGTAGGATTTTAATTGTACGCAGGGCATGACAAAGTTAACAAGTTAACAAACAAATACGCGTATTATGCCCTACAAAGAGTATATGTTCACCCTGAATGGAACCTAAATGTTAATATGCAATTGCTATGAGCTGTTTTGTTTACTTGGACTAATGTCAGTATCATTGGTATAATGATGTCTGTAGATAAAGGACAAAACACCATAAGCCACAGTGATATGAGCTTGCCATGGATAAGAAAATCTTTTCTAGGTACACATAAGTAGCAACATTTATCATATGTGAACATTTTAATATGGGACTTTTGAATCACTTTCATTCCGGAAACAGTTTTATTTTTGTACGAAAAAAATCAATATATCAATGCACTGAGAGGGAATCGGCACTAATTAATGAACACTATTGAGCTATTTATATTTAATCGATTTGCAGCGCTTCAGATTATTTTTTTTTTTTCGTCAATCAAAATTTAGTTTAAGTCTGTCAAGAAAAATTATAAATGAACTTCAATTTCATAATTAGTTTGTTTTTCCCGGTTTCCCTGAAATTCGGGTACAAGAACACGTTCCGAAGAGAAGAAAAACAAGGCTTTTCATTACTTCGTGAAATGTATGCTAAAGAGTGTGTTTCGGTCCGATTTCCTGCATTTGAAAAAAAATGAATTCCATCATCAACGAAAGATTTTGAAAAGCATGCATTCTATTTTTGATAGAAGCATATATTCTTAGCAATTAAAAAACTCGATTTTTAATATCTTGCAAAGTATAGCATTGTTTTCATACAACATCAGTAAGGGATTACTGGTAACATAATAGCAGTTAATTAGGGAAAAGCACAATCAAATACATGCATGTTTTCGGAAATTTCCGTCATAAAAATTAACACATTTTGAATTTCGTACGACGCATTCTATATTTAGACAATATGGTTCAGAGATCCCCAGAAGAAGTCAAGGTGTGTTTTTTATGTCTGTGAAAAAAAAAAGAAAAAGTGAATACATCAAATAGAAAGCTTGGTTCTATTTAATTTAATATGGTATCTCCACTGACAAACAGTATGAGAATATCAATGTGCAAAAATGTACAGTATGTCAATGATTTAGTCCTACCCTGCGTACTGCTTAGTTGCTACCAACTGTACGCTCAGTCCTACCCTGATTTTTTTGGTGTACACAAACTCTTTTGGTTATTGTGACTTTATTAAAAACATATACGCTTACATATTTGATACAAATAAAGGTTAATAGTGTAGTTTTCCTTTACAATTGCCAATACACATTTAAATATGATACAAATACCATATAATAATGAAGTTACTTTTCGTCTGCATGTCTATTTTTTGGTTTGTTTTGCACTATCTTGCGTACAGTTAGTCGCTACCCTGATTGCACGATGTACAGTTTCACCGGGGTGTAAATGTAGGAATTAATTTACGGGGAAATGCCTTAAAAGTAGTAAGGGAGAGATTAATCTGTCCGTGAATATATTCCCTACAATAACAATCTAATGAAATTGTTTTGACAAATTTGACGATTGTGACATGATCTTGTTCACACACAAACCCAATTGACCTTATATTAAATTTAAAAGATGCACACCAATTTAAACTTATTCTTACTATAAAATATCATTTCAACTTCTAATTACATTATTCATACAGTATGGAGAGAATCTAACATATGAAAGTCTTAAATACAAAAGTTGGTTTTAGTAGTAATTACATCCGAATAAATTCAATTCAAAAATTAATACAGTTCATGAGTTTATTGAATTTGGTCACAACATAACACATACTGTTTTTCAATTGAAGTTTGAGATGGCCACATTATTGTTTCAAATGACGCATGCGTTAAATCTTTACTTCCGAGGCGAAAACGCGAAATCGCAAAGGCGAAAACGCGAAAGCGAAAACGCGAAAACATTTCGCGTTTTCGTGATTTCGCTTTCGCGTTTTCGCCTTCTCGATTTTGCGTTTTCGCGTTTTCGCCTCCTCGATTTCGCGTTTTCGCGTTTGCGCTCTGTGGAAAGAGAAAGTAGAAAACGCGAAATGGCCACATCGGGCCACCATAGAAATATCTGTTGTCCTCCCTCTGTGAAACAGATATTGTCACATCAAATACAAATGTAATACACATAAATATTTTTACTTTTTATCATCATGTGATGTTCGCAAAGAATTTCATAGATATTAAGACATCGCATCGGAAAGAATTTTGGTTTAAAGTGTCCCATAGCCATTAACAAATTTGTGATATCGTTAAATGTGCAGTTATGACTTCAATTTATGGGTAACAAACCATTGTTTAAGCAGCCTATTTGTAAGAAACCTAACAAAGACGTCGCTGTATCGAGCACAGGCTTTTGAGAAGGCTAAGAGCTAAGAGAGGTAAACTTTATATGCTGGAATGCTGCTACAAAGAAAACGGAAATTGACTCTTGGAAAAATGTAGTCATCGCGTTTGTCTTACAGCTTAGTTTGTAGTCTACCTCTGTAGTCTACCTCTGTTGTCAGTTTCTATATGAAGGCAAGGAGTGAGGCCAATGAAGGAGCTTCTATATTTTCATTAATTAATAATCTTTTGAGTAGATAGATGAAGAATCAACAAAGCACGGATTTTTGGTGACAAAATATCATCAATATGATATCTAGGTGAAATTAGAGGATTCGACTAGTTTTTATTCTTTATTTAAAGACTGTTATTTTTAAACGTATTAACTCTTCATAAAATTATTAAATTCTAGTATATGGCAACTATTACGACAAGACATGCGTAAATATAAAATAACACAGTAAGTGACGCCATAAAAGTTTTAATTTGCAAGTAGACGAAGTCATACTATATTTGGTGCACAGAGACGTCAGTAAAATTTGTGCTATGATCCACAATGGGTCTGTTTTTATCACTAAGTATCAAAACAGAATCGAAATAATTCATGTCTTCCGGTGGTTTGTCGTCGATTTAAATATAGGATCAATTATTTTTGTTCATTTTACCAAAGGCTTCATTTTGAGTTAACTATTACCGAAAACAATGGGCACCATATGTTAAATCTCAAACAAACAAACGGAGACCATGAATGATTTCTTAGGTTATTTCAGTTTGTTAGTACCTCTTCTCTGCTCTTAAGAATGCATCATGTAAGAAAACGTTTTAATTCAGTTAAAGTGTATTATGAAATAAAACTAGGAAGTTTTTTTGCAGTTTACGAGTCCTCGGATAATATTTATTTCAAAGCAACAAGCCAAGCGAACAAATACATTGACCAGATGGATAAAAATCCCCGAGACTTCAAACGGGAAAGTCCAAGGGAGTCATAGTAGCCCTCTGCTTTATTGTTTTGAACTTATGCAGGATTTAGGCAAAGGATAGCAAATAATAGCCTTGCACATATTGGACTTCTAGTCCCTCTATAGGCCGATTAATTAGATAGTTTAACGTCTAGTGAGTAATATTTTAGCAATATCAAGACAAAAAGAAGAACGAAACTGGGATGGAAGGGACGAGTTTTAATTGGAAAAGGGAGAAATGGATAAAGGCATGTAATCAGTCTGCTTTATTGTCGAGAAATATAAAAGGGGTCTGTATACTGCTAAGAGCATTCCTTTAACCACAGTTTGCCTACAATGGTTCTTGGTCCCGCCTTCCGCATTATTATACGAGTTCTTTGCATAGGTCGGGAATTCCCGTATCTACTTTTCTTCAGTTCTGTAGGCAAAGCCCGTAAAGTAAGTGAGAACCGAACCGTCAGTCTAAAAAGAACAATCCAAGGACAATGGCAACGTCGGAAAAACAAAAAAACGAAGTCATAACATGAGCACGGCAGAGAAAAGAAAATGAAGACACGCACATATACAAAAATGAACAACACGGACCCAATAAAAACCATGGGTGAGATCAGGTGCACCGGTAGAGTAAGCATCTCCTGCTTCTTATAAGACACCCGCCGTGTTGAACATGTCAACTCCGGTAGTAAAGTCAAATCCGGTAGAGGAAAAACAAACTTTACTGGCAAAGAGAAAGATCTGTTGTCATCTGGGAAACAGATATCTCATAGCGGTCCACAAGATCGTGATGTCGACCGTAAAACTTCTGTAGTGATGACCTCAAGTTATGGGCAACACACCCTTGCTTAAGTATCCTATTTGTAAGCAACCGAGCTCTATCAAGGTAGTCACTGTATCGACCACAGGCCCTTGAGTAGCAAATGAGTTGAGAGATGTAAACTCCGTATGCTGGTGCTTTTGGAATGTTGCTACAAAGAAAGAGGAAGTTGACTATTGAAAAAGTGAAGTCATCGCGTTTGTCATATAGCCTAGTTTGTAGTGTACCTCTTTTGTCAATTTCAAGATGAAGGTCAAGGAACGAGGCTGATGTGGAAGTATCTGTAGTATCCTTAATTTCAAGCTCTTTTGGATAGATAAGATGAAGAAAATCACCAAAGCGAGGATTGTTTAGTATCATCTATATAACGGAAGCTGAAATTAAAGGACTGGGCCAGTTTTTTATCTTTATTTTGAAGAAGCCCTTGGATGAATTCAGCTTCATATGAGTGGAGAAATAGATCGGCTAAAAGAGGCGCACAGTTTGTGCCCATTGGAATTCCGATAGTCTGTTGAAAAACAAGTCCTCCAAACTGGACAAATATATTGTCGATCAGAAACATATTATGGTAGGTTTACACTGCCGATCAAAGCAACTCGACCGAACTCGATCTATGAATATTCATGGATCGGGACACTGGTCTTGAATGCTCGACGTTCGGTCTACAAACCAAATCGGGGCGATTTTGCTGAACTCGAGCTGTGTTCCAGGATATTTTTGACATGTCAAAAAATATCGTGTAGAGGTCGTGTGCATTATATGTCGAGAACAGGTCGGGAATCAATCGGGGTCTGATCGAGGTAGTCGTGAAGAGGTCGAAAAGGGATCGGTCCTGATCGAGTTTCAAAATTTTATCCGATCATGCCGACTTCTACCCGACTTTAACTCATTCGCTTCTCGATTAATGCCAAGTCGCTTCCAGATCACCTCAATTAGTACTCGATCATTACTCGACTAACACGATTCTTTCTTTTTTTCTATACAAGATCTTCCCGACCATAATCCGATTTTTACCTGACCTGCATCCGACTTTAACTCGACCACCCAAGACCTTTACTCGATTTAACACGACATCATGTCATCTTTTCACAATAGCAGAACATGAGGCTTTCAAGAGTTTCACTCTCTCACTAGGGCCTTACTTCAGTTTTTAAAAGAGTCATCTAATGGACTCAAATGACTATTGTGATCAAGTTTGGCTGATGATCATCTTTGATATGATGAGAATCTGCCGAATACTATCTCAATTGGGGACCAGCCAAGGACTCTTTTTTTCAATTTTGGCCAATTGACAAAGTAGTTTCAGAGTAGAAAGTATTTGAATGGATATCTAAGATGGGTCGAATATTAAATTATGTTCCCCGTTGTGAGCCATCTTGGATTTCATGGATACTATTTTGAAATTGGAGCATCCAAGGACTATTTTGACCAATTTTGTCTGGTCCAGTGAAAATCCTTCTGGTACAATGTTTAACTTTGTCCTCCTTTTGCAGTCATCTTGTGTTAGCTGACGATATGACAGACACTATTTTGAAAAGGGATCATCATTTGGCAATTGTAAGAGTTTGGTCTAATTGGTTTAGGAGTTTTAGAGGTAACGTTTAAATGAGTTTTCCATAAGATCCAATTTAAAACTACTAGTATATTCCCAGTTGGTGGTTGTATTTGATTAGAAACGGACATGACTTTTTCACACTGGGCCAATCGAGGTCTATCATGACTCGGCGGTTTCTGGGTAGAATATATTTGAATGCAAAGTTCATGGACAACGGACACAAAATAATGGCAAAAGCTCAATCTCGCTATATCAGGATTGTAGAAAAGAATACTAGTATTAGACTGTGCATGCTTCTAATACAATTAAAGAATGATGTGCAGAGGGCTTAATTCAATCGACTATAGTTATGCTGACAGAATTTGAAATTGAAACCAAGATGTACCCAATATACACAGCACCCCAGAAACAGATTCACTTAATACATGAATTCAAGAATAAAATATTATTTCTTCTGAGCAGGTTTGTACTCTTATCACAAGATATGATTCAAGCTAAATTACATCAGAAAAATGCTGTTTTGAATATTTGTAACATTTACTAGAAAATAAAAAAATTCTTTTAGATTTGCATCGCGAAAATGTACCCAACGGGCAGCCGCTCGCCAGTTTCATTTTCTGAAAACCGGACTTTTCTATAGAAAGCAGGTTTAAAGCTATACATGGAAACTACTGTAAATTTTGTTACCACCGATATCATGTGATGATATGTCTTCTGTTTTATGTATCAGATTAGTCCTACATATGTAATGACAGAAAAAACGCACAGTCGCATTCTGACGCATGTTGAGGATGGCCTGCTAGTATGTTAAAGCGAACATTCACTCCTCTGTAATGATGACTTTGAAGCATTTGTTATTGCATAACCAAAACTACACACTTTCTGTGTCAAACCACCTTCTCTGCTACTCTAGATCTATCACAGTTATCATCTTTTCTTTGAAGCATCAGCCACATGGGCCACAAGTTTTGCTGCTCTTCCACCATGCTGAACTGTTCCCTGAATTTTTTAGCCCGGTTGCTCACAAATAGGCTACTTCAACAAGGGTACGTTACCCAAAACTTGAAGTCATCCCTCCAGAAGTTTTACGGTCGACATCATCATCTTGTGGACCGCTATGGGATATCTGTTTCCCACATGACTACAGATCTTTCCCTTTAAAGCTTAATTGTTGTTTCCTCTACCGAATTTGACTTTACTACCGGATTTGACATGTTCAACACGGCGGGTGTCTTATAAGATGCAGAGGATGCTGACTCTACCGGTGCACCTGATCTCACCCATGGTTTTATATTGGGTCTGTGTTGTTCATCTTTGTGTGTGAGTGTCTTCATTTTTCCTTTCTGTGCTGTGCCCATGTTGTGTCTTTGTTTTTTTCTGCCCTTTTTTTGTTTCTGGTGTTGCCATTGTCCTTGGATTGTTCGCTTTTAGATTGACGGTTCGGTTCTCACTTACCTTTTCACATTTTACCCTTGTATATACAAACGTACTAACAGGACAAACTCGAGCACAATCGACAATTTCTCGATCTTTTCTCGACCAGGTTTAGTTAATCAAACACAAATCGGGCTATAATCTTGCTCAATCTGACAAAGTGTGGTTGGTCAAATGAGGGTGGAGCATAAGTCGTACGTGAATCGTAAAGAGATCGAGAATGGTCGAGTGTTAGTCGTGTTAAATCGGGTAAAGGTCGAGTGGACGTCGTGAGCTAGCTCGATCAATGAATTTTATGACGTTGATCGGGATAAAGCAGCATGGTCGAGTTGATCAAGTTGGTCTGATCGGCGGTGTAAACCTAGCATTAGAGGTTTGATTAGCTATTATCACGTATTATTCCCCCATTTAAATATATTCAAAAGTCAAATACTATGAGCTGAAAACATATTGCTTATTGATCATTATCTACATGTATGTTATTATTTAAACATTTGTTTCCAGTGTACAACCCGACATTTACGATGGTGTAAGTGATTATAAAACACTTTATTTAATTTCACTCTTACAGTGAATGGTATGTTGATATTTGTTTGAT
Source organism: Modiolus philippinarum (assembly GCA_002080025.1). Classification (NCBI taxonomy): domain Eukaryota; kingdom Metazoa; phylum Mollusca; class Bivalvia; order Mytilida; family Modiolidae; genus Modiolus; species Modiolus philippinarum. The sequence goes on from MJUU01056169.1 coordinate 178,941, forward strand.
GTAATAGTCAACAGTATTAATTTTTTCAATTGTTTAATCTTTATTTCATATTGGAAGAAATAAAACCCTAGTTTAAACAAATACTTGACGATCTCCATGGAATTCCACAATTCAGCTCTGACAAATAATCATCATGAAATGAACAACTCGTTAATTTACACTGTGTAAACAATGCAGTAAAGAGTCAAATGATTTGTTCGCAATAAAGCATATTGCAATTAGAGTGCGTGTGAATTGCATCGTTTTTTTAATATTACAAATTGTTAATAACAAATAAATATTTGACACGAAATGAACATCTGGCGTTAGAGAGTGATACTTGGTTTACTAAGATAATGGTGCCTTTGATATGCACAACTTGGTATACATTTGGCGTCTTGACTCACAGGCATACTGGTAGGATTTGTATGGAACAAGGTTTTTGTTTCAATATTGGAAATGTCGAGAAAAAAATTTTTTCGTTTTTGGAGATTGAAACAATTTATGGTAGGAAGGAGGTTTACGCATTTGCTTATTACGGAGTCCGTTACGGAGTTACCCAACCAGCGGGAAGTTTTAATGAGTAAATAGAATCGTTTCGTTAACTCGAAAGATTCGTTTTATTCATAATTACTGGAAGGTTTAAGCAAAAGATATGATAGCTTATATACTTATTCACTGAAATGAACAAGTTTTATACCAAATCGCTAACATGATCAAGTTTTGTACATAATCATTCAATTGACCAAGGTTTAAACATAATTATTAACATGACCAAGTTTTAAACATAACTAGATGTTGTCGGAAACGACAGCTATCCCCGCACTCCCTGTTTGACACAGAAAACAGTTGTTATACACCCTTGGCATATTTTTTCATTATTTCTTAAATCTACCAATTGATAGTCATTATTGTTACTAAAAGAATTCTAGGATATATGGTTGCTAAGTAAAATTCCAAAAAATCAGTGGTCTTTGAGACTTTCAGGAAATTTACCAAGATTGGAATCAATATTTTTGAAATCCAGTTGATGAAAATGTTAATAAACAATTTAAGTATGGTTGCTAGGTATAATTAAAAAAAAAGTGGTCTTTGAGACTTTCAGGAAATTTACCAAAATTGGAATCAAATATTTTTGAAATCCAATTGATGAAAATGTTCGTCCTAAACTACAAAAACATTGTACGTATGGTTGCTAGGTAGTATTCCAAAAAATAAGTGGTCTTTGAGACTTTCAGGAAATTTACCAAAATTTGAATCAAATATTTTTAAAATCCAATTTGATGAAAATGTTCATCCTAGACTACACAAACATTTCAAGTATGGTTGCTAGGTAGAATTCCAAAAAATAAGTGGTCTTTGAGACTTTCAGTAAATTTACCAAGATTGGAATCAAATATTTTTGAAATCCAATTGATGAAAATGTTCGTCCTAAGCTACACAAACATTTTAAGTATGGTTGCTAGGTAGAATTCCAAAAAAATAAGTGGTCTTTGAGACCTCCAGGAAATTAACCAAAATTGGAACCGCCTTTCAGAATCCTAAGTTATCAGAATTTTGTTTTATACCAAACACTTTTCAGAATATAAGATAATATGCCAAAATTTAAAAAAAATATGTGTCTTTGACATTTTCAGGAAATTTACCAAAGTTGGAACCGGAACCAAAATTCCAAAAGCTTATTTCAAATCTATAGACTACATGCAACAATTCTTCATAAAGATTTGATCCCTAAATCCAAAAATGTAGCACATGCTACATGTGTCTAATCCACATCTTTGGGTCTTTGTTAAAATTGACATAATGGGGCCTCTTGTTTGCACCAAGACCAATATAAAAAATCCGAAAGATTATTGCGCATCTATAGGCTATATGCAACATTTCTATAACAAAATTAAATACCTAAATCCATAAGTGTGGGAGGAGTTTGTGTCACATGCCACATGTGTAAAAATTGACATCATGGGGCCTCTTGTTTGCACCAAGACCAATATCGAAAATCCGAAAGCTTATTGCGCATCTGCAGACGATATGCAACAATTCTACAACAAAATTAAATCCCTAAATCCAAAAATGTAGGAGGTGTTTGAGTCACAAGAAAGTGTGACGGACGGATGGACAGACGGAGGGTATAACATTATCCCCGAACTTTCTTCGAAAGTGCGGGGATAATAACGAGTACTCTTTAAATTATGTATTGAAAATATGCTAACCTGTGGCAAAAAATATACATAATTAACCTGCACTTATTTGAATAAGAGATAAATTTGCGATTAGTCAGTAAGCAGCTACAACATATATCATTGCGCGGTCAAGGATGTATATCTAAATCTGAATATAACCCTCCGACAAAGCAATCACACTGAAAGTTCTTTTGAAGCGAAAGTACGGTTGAATCGAAAAATGTGATATTTAGGCACAAAGGGTAGGGGTAAAATTGGCCACGGGTTTTTCTTTCCAGATATGGGATACTTTAGAAATGAAGATGAAAAAACATGGTAAATACGCAGACTCAACATTAATAATTTCTTTCATAATGTGCAGAATTCCTTTATGATTAAGATACATATATATGTACATTTTATATTTAGATAGTATATTTATATAGTATAGTTAATAATAATTAACATAATCAAGTTTAATACAATCAAGTTTATACAAAATAACAAATATAACCAAATTTCAATTAATATTTAATAATTGTGACAAATACAATGTTCAACAAACAATATAACAAGGATACAAAACTTAAAGATATCAACTTACGTATTATTAAAAAATAACTAGAAACATTGTTTTATTTCGGCATCAAATAATCTGTCTACCAAAAACTACCAAAAACTTATCCATCTATTTAACTAATGTATTGCTCCTACTTACATAAAAAAGTTAGTTATAAAATGATGCGAAAAGGATATCAAAACACCTTTTGAGTCTAAATATCTGTTGAAGTTTTAGATCAACTACTATCAATATCTTGAGTTATTATTTTTCTACAATTTATACAAACCTTTCACATAATTTGGTTAAATCCAAGCTGGTACAACTTAATAACTAGCCTTTCAAATTTTCTGGTCCTTAGTTCATTTTCTGTAACAAAAAACAATGAATACCCTTTAATATTACTTACATCAATCACCGAGGATATAATTAAGGCACGGAATCTTGCTAGACAACATTTTAAATCACTTTGGCAGATTTGTTTATTTGATGTATTAGTTTATTTTGGAATTTAGAAGAATAGAAGGTATATTGACGACATTCTTACTATTGACAATCCATCCGACATCATTTACCTACCAGAGCCGAATTTTTAAAAAAGCAAAACAGTGATTCTATACTTTTCTTGATCTGTTCTTACCATCATAATTGTTTCTGGTAAAATAAAATTAAAATTTATGATAAAAGGCATGATTCTTATTTCACTATTACTAATTTCCCTTTTATTTTCGATGACGTTCCTCTATCACAATCCTACGGGTGTATATATTTCAACTGCTACGAAAAGGGAAAGTTTTGACAAAGAACACCTAGGATCATAATCTTATGTTTTTGATATTTCAATATTAGGAAGTGCGTTATAAACAATAATTACGACAAACAACCTGTGAATCTATGATGGAAAACAAAATGATAAAATATGCTTGACAACGTTTGAATTTTAGTATAATCTTAATTATCATATGAATATTTCTACAAATTTAATATTTGATATCCGGGTTGAATTACAGTTCAAATACATCAGGGAAATCAAATGTTATAGGCACAATGCTTGATTTCATTCAGGTTTCATTCGAAGACAATAATACCGGTAAATAAAGAAATACACATATTGGTTTTCAAAATTGCACATTGTTGTTTGTCTTTAAGCGATGTAATAAAACTGCACTCTGGTGAATTATCCAAATTCCCTAATATAATATCGACTTTTGTCTAAGAAATTGCAGCAACTCTATACTTTGCATCACATACCTTTAAAATTTACATGTATTAACAGACATTTTTGTTGCTTGGATAGACCCTTAATATTACATTAAAATACTTAATACACTTAACCATACAAACAGTCAGGCGATGTAACACTATAAAAGTCTTATGATTTTTCTGTAAATGTGAACATAGTAAAAAAAATATAGAGTACGTACATATTCTCAACAATACAAGTTAAGTAAATTATGTTTTCATACTAAATGTAAGAGACGTTTAGTAGAAGTTATCTGATCATAAACCGATCTCCAATATAAAAATGACGTTTATCTCTCCCTCGCAAAAAGGCTACAGACAATAAGTGGGGTTGAAAATGAAATGTTAATCAAGACAAGTAAGGTATACTGATTGGCAGGATTAGTGTAGCTATTACTTTGATAAGTAATTTGCAAAGTATAAACACAAACATACAGGTTACTCCAAAGCGTTCCTAGCGATGTTCAAAGAATCAAGGGTTGTTCATAGCACTGAACCATGAATCCGAGGTCGGTATCCACCAGCATTACATAGTTAGGTGATCCACTTTTCTCTTCATAGTGAATCCGTAGCATTTATTCCACATTCGAACTTACTGTGTATATTTGTCGAATTTAAAAACCATATCTCCGTACTTTAAATTGCTGTCATGAAGGATTTGAACTTCAAATCTAAAATTGTCTATCTTTCAGTAACAATATATGTTTTTTTTACAAATACCACTCATATAATGACAATCCAAACCTATTTTATCTATAATGAATATGTTTGAATTGTTTCATGTAAGTGAGAAACAAACTGTCAGTCCAAGGACAATGCCAAAGTAAGTGATAACCGAACCGTCAGTCTAAAAAAGAACAATCCAAGGACACCGGCAACGTTGGAAAACTAAAAATGCAAAGACATAACTTGAGCACAGCACAGAAAAGAAAATGAAGACACGCACATATACAAAAATTAACAACGCGGACCCAATAAAAACCATGGGTGAGATCAGGTGCACCGGAACATCGGAAAAACAAAGAAACATAAATAATATGATCACGGAAAAAAACGGACACATATACAAAAATGAACAACACTGACCAAATAAAAACCATGGGTGAGATCAGGTACACCGGTAGAGTAAGCATCTCCTGCTTCTTATAAACATCCGCCGTGTTGAACATATCGACTCTGGTTGAGGAAAACAAACTTGAGTGGCAAAGAGAAAGATCTGTTGTCATCATGGAAACAGATATTCCATAGCCGTCCACAGGATCGTGATTTCGACCGGTAAACTTCTGTAGAGATGAATTCAAGTTATAGCTAACATACCATTGCTTAAGAAGACTATTTGCAAGCAACCGAGCTCAGTCACTGTGTCGACCACAGGTCCCTGAGTAGCGAATGAGTTGGGAGATGTAAACTTGACCTTAATTATTCAGTGTTGGCAAGGTTTGGAATTATGCTGGTTGAAAAATCGCTTTTTGAATAAGACAAAATTTGTTCATGGCTTTTGAATCATTAAAAAACGAATATGAATATGTTGTAATACTGTAAACTAACAAATTTTCGCGAGCGATTCATTTTCTCGTAGGTAACATTATCGCGAACATAAATCTTCGCGAATGTATCTAATCTTTATATATATGCATTAAAAAATACAAAATTGTAAAGATTAGTCGCCAGAGGGACAGGGACAAAACGCGCAAAAAATTTGGTTTGCAGTAGTCCCTTTTACATCAATCTCTCTTGGACACCTTTACTAAGTGTAATCTACCATTGTTATGGACAAATAGTGTCTGATAAGTAAATGTTACCAAATTTTTCGTAGTGATAGGAGGAAAATGTGTAAAAACAAAACAAAACTAACATTTCAAAACCATGATATTAGTCCTTTCAAAATATAGAAATAAATAATAATTTCGTATTTCGACTTTCGTATGACGATTTCAATATCTATTTTTGTTAATTTTGGAAAATACCATGAATATTCTTCATATTTGATTTGAAATAATCTTAAAAAATCAACTGCTTGATTTAATACAGGTCTATTACGAAAAATGAAACAAAACACATATTGGTGTCAATATTATATTGTTTTGTGTCTGCCTTAAATACATCTACAATCGAATACCGAGACAACAATGAGGAATGGGGAATTCCAAAAGTCAAAAGTTAAAAAACAAGTTATTTCATATCCAACACAAATTGAGACAGAATGATTAAGACCAAACAAATAAACAAAAATAGACACTAAATCACTAGCTGTCTGAACCCCTTCAAAACCTTGAGGTATCATCTGGTGCGTGTTATAAAGTGGATACTGGTTAAATGTTCCAATATCTGTAAAACGATGTCGACTTGTCTAGCAATTGACAGCATATCATATACATAGCGAATTTTAATTGCTTGAATAGAATGTAAATACTACATTGACTTTTCTTTGATGTATCCGATTAATATATCCACCAGAACTAGAGATAAAGGATACGACAGAAACCACAAGATCTACATCTTTTTTGGACTTACATCACGAATTTGACGAAAATGGTCATCTCAGTACAAAAGTACAAAAATTTACGACAAAAGGGACGATTTTAATTTCAAAATTATCAGTCTCCTTAGATATTCCAGCTTCTCCTGCTTACAGGATGTATGTTTCACAATTGATTCGTTACGCGAGGGCTAGCACAATTATTAATCAAGACTTCAAAAATTTCCTTCTCATACGATCATTAAAAAAGTAATAGATATCAGTCCCTTGTGGAGAAATTTTGGTCCAAACTCTGATTCAAGATTTTTTTTTCTTAGCACTGGGATGATCATTTTCTTTCAACTGTCTACGACCTATCAATAGCAATTGCTGTTGAGTTGCTACCGTACACTACTGCAATGGAGAGGGTGGTTTGGCATGAAACCGGTTTAATCAATCATTTCTTTTGAAATGCCTGTTCCAAGTCAGGGCCATTGCGGTCGACAATTTTGTCCATCCTTTCCACCTGATTTGTCTCTTTGTCTCATGGACTTCGGCTCTTCACAACTCTGTTCCGTAATTTTGTTATTACCCCCATTTACATACATTTAGGCGAAGTAAAACAATCAAATGATTGCTTTGTCTATTTTTTGTCTGTTTTGTACTTGATACTGCAAGATTGTTAAAAAAAATCCTACAAGCTGCGACACCCTCGGTCCTGTCTGAAATTTAATGTGACCTTTTGGATTTTCCCTTTTTATCATTTTTGGTTTATGATATAAATATATCTGAACTTAATATTCAATATGTGGGTTAATTATAAATAAATATCTTCTTCGAAATTATCTGTAGTGATCAGAATGCATGATTAAAGTCAGGTTTATCCCAACAAATTTATTCCGGATAACCTAGAGCTACATATTGGTTTCCATATTACATTGCTATGTGCCTTAAAGTGATACAAAAAAAAACTGCACATTGGTAGAATAACCTAAATTCCGAAATTGAATACTGACTTCATTTATACGAAATAAGAGCAGTTTTGCATCACACGCTTCTAAAAACTATATTAACAGACATTTTTTTTATGCTTGAATAGGCTTTTAATATTACATTGAAGTACTGGATACACTTAACCAGACCAACAGGCAGGCGAAGAAATAAAAGACTTATAATTTGTAAATTTGGATTTTTATTTATACATAAACAAAAATCATAAAGTAAATACACGTCCCCTGAAATACTATTTAAGTAAATTGTGTTTTCGTACTGAAGGCAAAAGGCGTTCGGTAGAAATGGTCTGATCGTAAACCGATCTAACGTATAAAATATGGCTCTGACGTTTATTGCTACTCCGCAAAAGGCTACAGACAAGTATATCATAAAATCCCATTAACCATGTGATAAGCAAAGGGAAATGTAAATAAAGACAAGTAAAGTGTACTGATGGGCAGGATCAGTGTAACCATTGGTTTGATTGTGAAAGAAGCGAAGTAATTTGCATAGTAAAAACACAAACTGTACAAAGAGGGGTTAAACCAGAGCTGGCAGTATATTCATAGCCATTCATCAATGTCCGCCTAGCATTACATAGTGAAGTGGTTCACTATTCGCTGTATAGTAAATCCGAGATGTATTCATAGCGCTGCACCATGAATATAAGATAGATGTTCACCTGGCATAACATGATGAAGTGGTCCACCTTTGGCTGCGTACTGAATCTTTCCGTTGCATGTATCCAAGGCATCCCCCTCCCACTTTAAATCACTGTGTATATATGAAGATTTGTTCGATGAGTATTATATTATCATACTTTTGCCTTTAATTGCCTTCTGCGAAATGTTGAATTCAATTACAATATATGGTTTTCTACCCTACGCAAACACGATCTTTTAGTGTTTTGACAGTAAAGAATTCTCTGAACCTTCAGTCTAAAGCGAATAATCCAAGGACAATGACAACATCGGCAAAACAACGAAACAAAGACATAAAGATTCCAAATATTGAACTTTTCTGGATCTATCATTATTGAATCTGGTAATATTAAAACCAAAATATATGATAAAAAGGGTGATTTTGATTTCACTATTACTAATTTCCCTTTTCTTGATGGCAGCATTCTCTCAAAGCTCCATTCTACGGGGTATATATTTCTCAACTGGTACGATTCGTACAATTTTGTTCTACTCTAGACGATTTTAATGAACGCAACCTTACTATCACAACCAAACTGTTGCGTCAGGGTTACAGTTTTCATAAGTCGTTGAATACAATTATGAAATTTTATAATAGATATGAACATTTGATATCTAAATATGACGTTATTGCTAAGGGCATTTCTAATCCACGCTTTTACGGAAATATTGTTAAAAATGCCAGAAACTGATTAAAAATCAAGAAAAGCTGGGACGTAACTTACATTCGTGATATCGACAAGATAGTCTGCTTGCATCAGTTAAATTATCTTTGAGATCTAGTGACCTGAAAATTTTACACAAATATTGTCCTATCACTGATACTGCCGATGTCTACTGAAATTGATGATGCCCTTCGAGAAGTTTTGAGTTTGATTTCTCTTCCGTAGTGCGAAAGTGTAAAACCAGCAGACTGGGCTTCTTTAGCTAGCCTGCAAATTAGTGGCGGGCATCCCTTGACCAATCTTTCAAAATTATGTATTGTCTTTTATTGTGCTCATGGAATTAGTAGTCTACTTGTATTGGTTTGTATTCGTATGTTTATCATACTATAGGAAAACGGGATAGATAAAGGGAAGGTTTTGGTACCCATAAATGTAAGAAGAGGGAATAACAGAAAACATCTACAAATGGTTGAAAACTACAATTACATGCTACAATTTGACAGGGAAAAAACATAGAAACACAAACAAGACAAAAGACAAACGTAAACAACGATAGGAACTCCGTATAGCCGGACTTGGTACCGGCACTAGCAAAAACCAGCGGTAGGGTTAAACCGCTCTATATTTGTACTGATATGATGATTCCTGACCAAACCTTTCGGGAAGTTTTGAGTTTGATTTTTCTTCCGTAGTTCGACAGTGTTTTACCAGCAGACTAGGCTCCTTGAGATAGCTTGCAGTTGAGCGGCGAGCACCCCTTGACACATCTTTCAAAATTACGTATTGTCATTTTCTCCTCTTTCAAGATTGTGGTCATGGAGTTACATAGTAGTGTACCTGTATGGGGTTTTATTGGTATTTTTATTATACCATAGGGAAACGTGACAGATAAAGGGGAGGTCTGGGTACCCATAAACCGGTTTAACCCTGCCGCTTGCTTTTGTTAGTGCCGGTACCAAGTCCGACTGTCCCGAGTTTCTATCGTTGTTTACGTTTGTCTTTTGTCTTCGTTTGTATTTTTCTTGTTTAGTTACCATGCATATAAGTTGTCGAAATGCGCATATGCAGAAACCAAATGCACAGTGACTTCGGTATTTTTGTTTTTCATAACATGAGTACGGCGCAGAAAAGAAAAACGAAGACACACAAAGATGAACAACACGGACCCAATTAAAAAAAACATGGATGAGATTATGTAGAGTAATCATCTCCGTGTTGAATATGTCAACTCCGGTCCCTTTTCAACATTTGTTATACTGCGTTGACAAGAGCTTTGCTGATTGAAATACTTCACTTCTCAAATAAGATTTGTTCATGGCTTTTACATATGTTGCATTAGTTCTGTCAACCCAAACCTCTCTATTTCACATATACTTAGTGTAATTTTCCATTGTAATGGACTAATATTGTCTGATAAGTACATGTTATCAAACCTCTAGTAGTGAAACAAATGTAGTAGAATACCGAAGGAACAAAGGAGTGGAATTTGAAACGAGGAATAGACGTACAAAGAGAAAAAATGAAATTTTGATATCATAACAGGATTGTAAGAATTGATTAAATTATATGTTTCTAGAAACAACATATTTATAAATAAGCAAGTGAATCTAATATCAAAGATATATACTTATTCTCGACAATTCATCTCTTTTAAAATATAGAAATAAATGACAGTTTCATCTTAAATATACATATGACGTCTTGAATGTTTCCTTATGCTGATTTTGGAAAATATTATAAATATTTTTCATCTTAGATATGTGATATCCGTTTTGAATTAATACTAAAATATTTCTTTGAAATCAACCGTACTATTCTTACTGCTTGATTTAATTCTGTAAGAACGATATTTATTACGAATAATCTAAAAACCACATATTGGTTTCAATATTACGTAGTTTTGTGCCTGCCTTAAGATGATATTACAAATATGGACACCAGTATAATAATCCAATTTCTTTAAAAGGATGTCGACTTGTGTCTGGCAAATTACAGAATATCATACTCAAAACTAGCTTTTTGTTGCTTGAAAAGAATATAAATATTACATTGACTTTACCTTACATACATTTTAGCAAAGTAAAACAATCAAATAATTGCTTTATCTATTTATGCTAAATTTTATCAATTAAATGATTTAGTAAATGCACTTGATAAAGTCTATACAAATACATGGTAAATACAACCAAAAGAACAACGCTTTATTGTTGTTCTTCATCTTCATCTTATTTAAGCACGTTTTTGAGCATATCAGAAGTGTTTTGCTTTGTTTTTGGTCGTTTTAACCAGGAGATGGGATGTTGTCTCCCTGACATTTCCCCATTTCCTTTCTTTTTCATATTTATATCAAATATCAAATTAAAATTTTGTTTTCATATTGGAAAATGTCTTAATTATAAAGCTATTGTCCATGCGACAATGACAATATATAATTGCTACCAAACAATTCTTAGTTCCGTAATAAAGTGAGTGAGAACCGAACCGTCAATCCAAAATGAATAATCCAAGGACAATGGCAACATCGGAAACAAAAAAGAAATAGAGACACAACATCAGTACGGCACAGAAAAGAAAAATGAAGACACACACACACACACAAAGATAAACAACACGGACCCTATGAAAAACCATGGGTGAGATAAAACAACGGCAGTAGAATTCCGAATGAACAAAGCACAAGATTACATAAATAACAAAATACAGAAGGTACTGTTGATTTGGATTCTGCATCTGCGCATTTCGACAACTTATGTCTCTTCAGTGCAGATAAAATCGAAACATTTGGAAGACCACCAACTCAAAGATGTTTAAAAACTGATAGAGAACAAATAACCAATATGATCTAAATGTGAAGTAAAAGTAAAGAGACAAGCCAAAACCTGATAAGATATTCATTACCATGGGGTTGATGTTTTTTGAGATTATTCACAAATACAGTGCTTCATTACAATTTTTCTTCTGAAAAGAAAATTAATAAATAAATAATGATGTGGAGCAGTTTATAACAGATCAGTGCAAAGTGTACAATAGAAAAAACTGTCCAAAAATAATTCAAAACAATATATAGTTCTTGAATTTTCGGCAATTTATGCCCTCCAAGTGGATAACAGAACACTTCCGAAAAAGACAAACGTTAAAAGAAGCGTCAAAGTGACTTCAAGATCAAAGCATTGTTTATCGGCTTGGTTTATCCATGTTATTTATTTATTTATTTTGTGTGTGTGTGAAAGGGGGCGGGGGCGTTTATTTATTATCTTTTCACTCTTTATGTTAAAAACCATCGATTATATTAGTAGTGTAATTCTTAATCTTATTTGTTAACATTGGGTACATAATTGTATGATGCGACAATATTAAATTATGACATTATTTTTCGGATTTTTTCTTGTGTCATGTCCAGAAAAATACGTATTTCACTATTTTTAATGCTTCTTTTACAAATATGGATTTATTTCAGGATTGTACTTATAAGTTCGAAATGATCGTCAATGTCTAACTTACGAATAAATTACTTTAATGATAATTGTTGTAAATTAATTACTTTAGATTTATGTCAGAACAGTTGTAGCTGCGGAACCTTTTTTTTTTTTTTTTTTTTTTTTTTTTTTTTTTTTTTTTTTTTTGATTAGGCGGACCAAAGAGCTACGAATTTCTCCTTAAAATACTTGCGACATTTGGGGAGATTTTGGCAACCGAACGCCAAGTAAGCGTACCGAAGTGTGTTGATTTGGTTCCTTGCATTATTTTTCTTACACCATACCCCTTTAGAATGTACGATGAGTCTTTATTTTCTTTTTTACAAAAGATATTTTCCGATAAGAAGCGTAATCCCGCCATTTGAATATTACCGTCACGTGTCATTTTGGGAGGTGGCAAAAATGCCGCTTCTTGCCTGGATCGGATATCTCAAAATTCTATCAGAATGTTTATAAAATGCATATGAATCGGTATTTAGTCCTACCTCCATAGATGTCTCTTTCCCTACGAGATTTATGTCAGCAAGATGGCCAAAGGCGGTATGACCAAATCAATGACCCAAAAGATGACGTTTCTTATGATAATTAGCAAGAAATGAATATTTATTTGTAAATAAATATGGAGAATCGAAATACATATATGCGACTGTGCAAGCTTGTTCTAGTATCCCTTCAAAGCTGCGGTACCTTTTTGTTGCGCAAAATCAAAAGTTTTCGAATGGGTTGAAATCTGTAATTTATGGTCTGCAGCTACCAAAAAAGCATCACAAGGACCATAAAGTCACGATTCCACAGCTAGGAACAGATGTATAAAAGACTTCTACAACAAACATGATTATTAAATTACCAAACAAGTCAGTTTTCTTCTGCAAAATTTAAACATCGCTTAATCCTGTTTCAGACTACCCAAAAAGCGAGTGGTGATTCAAAATGAAAAACAACAATAAAAGCTTTGTTTAATTACCTGGTTGCGTCATGTGTTTTTAGAGACTTTGTCTCACATAAGTTTACTCAATATCCTTTCATTGATTATTTCAATGTTTTTTTGGGGTTTTTTTTGCAATCACTGCCGGGTTTTGTACTAAATGCAGCAAAATTGTTCAGCCAATTTCTAAGGCAATGCGACATAATGTCTATAGATCTGTCCTGTTCTAGCTTTGGTGTCACCTTGGAAGATGCTATGAATATGTTTTAATTTTAATATTCAATATCCGGTTTGAGTCATAAATAAAATACTTCGCGAAATGATCTATAGCAATCAGAATGCATGATTCAATTCAAGTTTATTCCAACAAATTTATTTCGGATAACCTAAAACCACATACTGGTTTCCATATTACATTGCTTTGTGCCTTAAAGTTATATTTAAAAAAATTGCACATTGGTAAAATCACCCAAATTCCAGAAATAATTATTGACTTCTGTATACGAAATTACAGTAACTCCTAGTTTTGCATCACACGCTTCTAAAACCAAACTATATTAACAGACATTTTTATGCTTGAATAGGCTATTAATATTACATTGAAGCACTGGATACACTTTACCAGACTTATAGTCAGGCAAAGAAATACAATAAAAAGCTATCATTTGTCCGTTAATGTGGAATTTATCTATATATAAAAATTATAGATCTCAATAAAACAAATTAAGAAAAATATGTTTTCGTACTACAGACAAGAGACGTTCAGTAAGAATGATCTGATCATAAACCGATCTCCCATATTGAATATGGCTATGACGCTTATCGCTAAAAAATAGCCTTTTAGAAAAGATTTCACACAAGTATATAAACTCCTTAACCATATATGGGAATTGTACACAAAGAACAACATACTGATGAAAATGGTCAGTATAATGATCAGTTTGATTGTGAAAGAGACAAAGTAATTAAAAATATACAAAGAGGAGTCAGAACATCACATACAGGTTATTATATTAAGGACTTAAAATTAATATTAATTAATATTCCTTTGTCTGGGTTCTAGTGCTGCTGATGAGGAATTGATTTCCGAAATGGCCATTCAGCTCATTAAAATTATTGCAGTTGGATGTGACATATGTGTTATGGTCTTATGTTCATTTACTCCATATCCTTTCGTAAAATATTCTGTTTGTTAGAATATTGGTCATACATCATTTTGGGCAAAAAATATTAATGGGTCAGTGTGGCCGTTTCTGAGATTTAAACGCCTGAAATTTTGGCGGGAAACCGAACGTCTCTACACTGTTCATTTACTTTGCATTAAGGCAATCAACCTTTGAAATGCCATGAGGAAATATCAAGAATTTTATCAATTTTTGTCATAAGTCTATTGAAGATGTATACTATCATATTCTGAAAAGAAAAGTGGGGTCAGTGTGCAAAATTTTATAATGCATCATGATGGATAAAATAAGAGAATTCCGAAAATCAGTGACAGTTTCAAAAACCTGAAGAGTGACCATCCTTAAACGTGTTCCCGGGGCTGCTCAGTGAATCTATGATGGTATTCATAGTGTTACACCATAAATCCAACATAGATGTCCACCTAGCATTACATAGTGAATCAAAGGCATCCACATTGCAATTTAACTTAATGTGTATATGTGGAGAATTTGTTGGATGAACACAAATACCATATCCTTACTTTTGCCCTAAGGTTCAGTTGTATTCCGCAATTTTGATTTCATGTGTCATGCTTTGATAGGTATTTTTTATTAAAGAAATACACAAACATTTTAAAATTTGGGCAATTTTTTTTACAATATTTCGCTTAAAACACAAACAATGGGCCTATTTCTCTTAGTTTACTCTTCATTTTTGACAAAAATTCAGAATAGTATTTGTGCTTTCAAATTCTTTTAAATGAAAATGTAAACAAGGGAGGTAATTTCAAAAAACATTTTACAAAGAAATTACAACGAAAATTTTAATTTTGTGAAATAATTACATAATAAGGTCCGCGACCCCCTTTTGTTTTTTGTTTTTAGAAAGTCCAATATAAGGACTAACAAAATATAAAATTAATCAAAATTCACATAAATACAACTTAAATAATTAAAAAAAAGATAATTTATCTTTACATTTTACTAAATAATCCCAATTTTCGGAGAAAGATTGTGAGCTTATATGGTACGTGATCATAAATTTTTATTTAATTTTTTGGAAGTTCAATTTTTGGAGTTTAATTCTGCAAACTATTGACAAATTCTGATAGATTTTGCTTATAACCCCGAACAACCTTAAACTGTTTTCTCGGAAGATTTAGACTTAAAAGAATAAAGATTATTTATCTTTCAGTTACAATATATGTTTTTCTACACACCCTTCTCACATATCACAATCCGTTCCTGTTTTGTATTGTAAGAATATGTTTCCGTTGGTTCATGTACCTGGTCGGTTTTCATCATGTGTTGTTCTATATTACCAAGGTTAGAAATTGTGCTGATTGAAATCGAAATGATTTGTTGATGGCTTTGGAATATGTTGAAAAAGTTCCCTCAAACCTAACTGTTCTTGCACCTCTTCTAAGTGTAATATGCCATTGATATTGACAAGTCTTGTGTGGCTAGTACATGTTCAGTCTTTCAGCGGTGAATTTGGGAGTACGAAAGCAAAATGCTAAATTCCATAATGTTTTTTTTTAAATTAGACAAACACTATTTGCTTTTAGAAACAGCAGAAGAAATGTACACTGAAAAATCTAAAACCACTCATAATGTGAACTCCCATGAATATCAGAAGTGACATAAGGTACTTTGGGGGGGTAATCATGTGCTGCTCCGCTAGCGGCACCCGTCACACTATCAGTGAGTCAATCCAGGGTTGAGTCAAAACCGGTTGTGTCAGATACTTTAAGACGTGAAATCTTTGTGAAAATGTCTGTTCTCATATGGGACACAGACACTTAATATCTTCCAAAGATGTCATGGCAATGGCCATACAATTTCTAGAGGGCTAGATAACAAAGGCTTCTCCCTTACTCTCAAATGTAGCAGCTTTTGGGACAGTGTTTTTGTTCTATTTAAAAAAATCACTTTATAAACATGATCGACAGTAACGAATCAACTGTGAAAAGCTCACTCCATAGGCTGGAGAAGTAGAAATATTATTGCTCAGAAAGGGAAAGCTGGCATTTGGGAGGTTCAAATAAATCACGTTTGTCATAATTTCGATTTCAAACGTCCATCTTCGTCAGTGTGTATTAATAGATCTAGTAAGTTGGGAGATGATTTTGAAAAAAAATCTAGATTTAGCTTGTTAAAATATCCTGTTATTTTTTTTCTGTTTTTAACGTAAAATGACACACGTGATGATACTTACTTGTATGTTAAAAGTAAAAAATCTAAGCTGAAGTAGGTTGGATTTTGGATTATATAGAGAAAATACATCTTATATGTAGCGGAAGCTGAAATTAAGGGACGGGGATTTTTTTTTTATTTTTTTATTTTATTTTTTTTTTTATTTTAGCAGAATGACATTGCTTGACTCAGGCGTGTAAAACAATTAAATGATCGCTTTGCCTACGTTTATTTAGGCAAATTTAAAGAAATAGTGTGTAAACATTCTCTACATCAAATATTTAGTTGATTTTGACTTATATTTAGTGTTTATATTTATGTTCTGAATCAAATGGTACCAAATAAATAACTACTTTGGACTAATGGTCCGATTGCAATGCTCCTGTATTGCTTTTTTTCGAGAGGTTTTACTAGTCCAGTGCTTCAGTACAATTCTACTGCTGAAAACATAATAAATAAAATAAATAATGCTGTGAAGCAGTAAGTAACAAAATAGCCAAATACAATAAAACGTCATAAATTGTGTTGTGAGGTAAGAATATGAACAAAGGATACAAATGCGCCATAAAATAACCCTTAAGGATGTAGTAAGGTGAAATTTTAAAAATCTACGATTTTAAATTGATACCCTAAACTAAAAATATTGATAGGTTATGGGCCTTGTTTTCAAGATATTTCACATTTTAAAAAATGGCGGGAAAGGCTCTCTTGGACTTTTACCTTAGTATAGCATGGACACAATATTAATTTGTTTCACATGGAAGGAAAATCTAGTCTAATAAAATCTTGTTTACTGACTTAAAATGAGTTTCTGAAGACTTTGATGACTAGAAAATTGGGAGTAATGGGGCAAAATATTTTACATAGTAATATTGGATAAAATCAGAGAAATCCGAATGACTTTCACAACTTGCAAAAACCTCACCTTACTACATCCTTAACAGAATTACTAAATCCCGAGTAATAGCCTTCATAGGGGATAAGAAAACCGATTAAGACAAGTTTTAAAAGAAGCCCCATGGTTAGCGATTGTTCCATTTTACCATGTATTTGTAGAGACTCTGTCCTATCTAATGAATATCCATTTTATACTATTTAATATTATCGATAATATAAGTAGTGTCACTGCTTCTCTTGTTCGTTCACTCGGGGTACATTATTGCATGATGCGGCAATATTTACTTATGATTTTATCTTGTATCAGGATCAAAATTGTTGTAATGAACTGACAAACTTTCAATTAAATTGCTTTTATGATAATAATTGCAATTTAATTAATTTAAATTTATGTCAAAACAAAGATTGTAGCAAAGAGCAGTTGAAAACATATAAATTAAATCCGAATTCTGCAAATAACATGATTTTTTTATTACCTAGTTAGTCAGTTTTCCGTAAAATTTAAATATTGATCAAGCGTGGTTCAGGATACTCTTGAAGTTAGGGTTTGAAAGCTTCATAGTGATTCAAGATTAATAACAACAATAGAAGCGTTGTTCCATTACTTTGTTTGATCAGTTGTTTTTAGAGACTATTCCCTATGTAAATTTACGCCATATCCTTTCATTGTTTATTTCAATGGTTTTCGTTGCAGCCTTTGTCCGTTTCTGTACTAGATACTGCAAGATTGTTTAAACAATATTCAGCACTTTCCCACACTCCCTCCATAAATCTGTCCTGTCCTAACTTTAATATGATCTTTTGAATTGCCCCTTTACCAATTTGGTAGATGCTCTAAGTATGTCTTAATTTTGAATGTTTTGTTATCCGGTTTACATTAAGAATTAATCACTTCTGCGAAATGATTTGTAGTATTCAGAATACATGATTAAATTCATGCCAGATAATCCAAAACCAATTTTGGTTTCCTTTTTGCATTGCAATGTACTTTAAAGTGATATTAGAAAACTACGTATTACTAAAATCACCCCAATGCTGGAAATAAATATTTCTGTCTACGAAACCATAGCAACTCTTAGTTTTGCATCACACATCTTTAAACCCTATATTAGCAGATATTTTTGTTGCTATAATAGGCCGAAAATATTACATTTATACACTGGATACTCTTAACTAAGTATCGAGTCAGGAGAAGAAAGACAATAAAAGCTATGATTTATTTATGAATTTAGAATTTTATTTATACAAAATGAAACAACAAGTTCCCAACAATACAAATTAAGAAAATTATGCTTTCGTACTCAAGACAAGAGCCGTTCGGTAGAAATTATCTGATCATTAATCGATCTCGGATATCAATTATGGCTGTGACGCTTATCGCTACTTCTCAGGATTCTAAAGACAAGTATATCATAACTTTTAGTGGGGTTAAACGCATAAAGGTATGGGAAATTAACAAAGACAGCCATGCTGATGGGAAGGGTCAGTATAATGATAAGTTCGAAAATTCACATTAACTTCGGCATTTAGTTATTTATTAGTTATTCGATTGTGAAGGAAACAAAGTAATCACCAAAAATACAAAGTGGCGTGAAAACGTTGCATTCAGGTTACTTGAAGGTGTTTCTAGTGCTGTTCATTGCATCTAATGTGTATGCATAGCGCTATACCATAAATGTGTAACACCAACTTCGGTATTATGTTATTTATTACCACTGGGACAATGCCACTGCTGGTGGCCTGTTAATCCCCGAGGGCATTCTCCAACCCAGTATCCAGTACTTCGGTGCTGGCCCGGAAACCGATTTTATTTGGAAACTTACAATATCTAAATTTAACAAAACTTTGTTCAAAACTAAGGAGTATCTCCCTCTTGCATAGCTCTGTCCTTAGCTAATTTTGGATCTGATTGGTAATTTGTTCTCTATCAGTCTTTACACATATTTCGGTATATGGATTTCCAATATTTTGATTTTATCTGCACTGAAGAGACGTAAGTTGTCGAAATGCGCATATGCAGAATCCAAATTACATGTGTAACACCAACTTCGGTATTATGTTATTCAACATAGATTTATTGCAGTGTGGGGTTGGTAAAACAATTCCCCGTGGTAGAGATGTATGCTCTTTGGTTTTCTTAGATATGGTTTTCTTGTACATGAGATAAAATTTCATGTGTACACTTTGTTCTATTACTATTATCTAAATTTATGTAAATTCTTAAACCGAAGGATTAACTCCCAAAATCGTAGTTTTGTCCTTAGCTATATTTGATATTACTGAATATTCGGATTTCGTTTGGTTTTATGCATTTTAACATTTTTTGAAATTATGGATTTTCCTTGTTTGGGTTGTAGTGCTGCTGGTGAGGAAAAAATTTCCGAAATGGCCATACAGCTCATTAAAACTATTGCAGTGGAATTAACATATGTGTTATGGTCTCATGTTCATTTACTCCATATCCTTTCGTAAAATATTTAATTCAGGAGTTTGTCTTTTATTGCAGTGTGGAGTTGGTTAAACAATTCCACGTGGTAGAGATGTATGCTCTTTCTTTTTCTTAGATATGGTGTACTTGTACATGAGATAATATTTCATGTTACATTTTGTTCAATTACGTTTATCTAAATTTATGTAAATTCTAAAACCGAAGGATTACCTACCACCATCGTAGTTTTGTCCTTAGGTATATTTGATATTACTGATTATTCGGATTTCGTTTGGTTTTATGCATTTTAACATTTTTTTGAAGTTATGGATTTCCTTTGTTTGGGTTCTAGTGCTGCTGATGAGGAATAAATTTCCGAAATGGCCATACAGCTCATTAAAATTATTGTAGTTGGAGTTAACATATGTGTTATGGTCTCATGTTCATTTACTCCATATCCTTTCGTAAAATATTTAATACAGGAGTTTGTCTTTTATTGCAGTGTGGAGTTGGTAAAACAATTCCCCGTGGTAGAGATGTATGCTCTTTATTTTTCTTAGATATGGTGTACCTGTACATGAGATAATATTTCATGTTATCTTTTTAGAGTATTCACCATTTTAGTGCTGTTGCTGACCAACCGTATTGGGTCTATGGGCCAAAACCCGATTTTTGATGTACGAATTTGGGTTTTTTGCTTATAGCTCAAATACCATTGAAGATACAAACTTAAATGCAATACAAAAAATTTTCAGCAAGACATGACCTTCAAAATCAGGTCAAGGTCAAAGGTCAAGGTCACAGCTAAAAATCGTATTTCATGTTACAGAATCAATAAATGACATATTTAGCTTAGAATATTGGTTTTGTCTATGAATCAATAATTAGAACATTATGATGCAACATCAGGGAAAGACCTATCAATTGTTCTTCGAACAATTGACATACTAGTTTTTATTGTTTCTCCATCAAATATAGATTTGTATCGTAATAGTAATTTCAAAGTTTGCACTGACTCTTACTGTCTAACATTCAATTTAACTGTTATGATAATGGTCGTAGATTAATTACTTTTCAATAATGTCAAAACAAAGATTGTAACAAGGAAGAGTTTGTACCAAACATGTTAACTTTTTAACGACCAAGATTTTTTCGTCTTTATGATTGAATTTAAATATCTCACAAGTGTGGGTCAGGCTACCTAAAAATGGTTTTGTAGGGTTCTCAGCTATCCAACATTTTCAGTTTTTGTACTAAAATGCTGCAAGAAAGCTAAAACAATTTCAAAACGATGTTGGACCCTTCCCATAGATCTGCCCCGTCTTGACTTTTTGATTTTTGAATTTCCCCTTATTGGTTTTTGTTAATGCTATGAATACTTCTAAATCTGATTTATCATATCCTGTTTGAATTAAAAATCGAATGCAACTTAAAAATCATCTGCTATTTACAACTAGAATGCTTGATTAAATTCAGGTACATCCCAAGAATTTATTCCCGATAATCCAAAAACCACTTATTGGTTTTATATGCTTTAAAGTAATATTAAACTGCATATCGGTTTTATTATCCCTAAGAATATTGACTTGTTTCTAAGAAATAGCAATAATTCTCTCTCTCTTTTTTTTTTTTTTTTTTTTTTTTTTTTTTTTGCATCACACACCTTCAAAACTCAAATTAGGAAACATCTTATTGCTTTAATACGTTGTAAAATTATATTGAAGCACTATAAAAACTTTATCCAACATAAGGTCGGGACAAACATTAGACCATAAATGGCATGCTTTGTCTATAAATATGGAGTTTAATTTAAACATATCTATGTATGTGCACATTCTCTAACAAAATATCAAGTTGATTAAATTTGCATACTTAAGGCAAGAGGCAATAAACTGATCTCCCATATAACATATGAATATGATGTTTAACGCTAGTTTGCAAGAGGCTAAAGATAATTAAAACGTACAATCAAGTGAAGTTACACTTAGCCACTTACGAATACATCTAGGCAAGATACAATAAATACCCAAGTTGCATAAAAAACGGTTAATTTCGTTATGCTGTACGCGTGTTTCAAGGAGTAACTTCTCATCATCAGCATTAAAATCAAACAATGAGGAAAGCCATAATCCAAAACAAGGTCGGGACAAACATTACACAATTAATGGCATGCAAGGTTAGCATTGGTATTATCATTCATCGCATACCTTAAGTAACGAAACAGTGAACATAGCAAAAAACAAAACACGAACGACCAAAAGAGTGGATTGAAACATGTCATAAGGGTTGCTCTTAAGCCTGTTTTGCACTATTTATTAAATATAATCTGTCTGTGAGCCTAAGGATGCTAATTCAGATGTTTGCCTTGAACTGCATACGGAATTCAAAGAGTGTGCCCAGTGCTGCTCAGTGATCAAAATATTAGTGCTTAGAATTAGTTCATGTAAGGTGTGTATATAATGGAGCATATTGAATACAAGGCGTGTAACTAGCACTGACCAATGCACGGTAAAGTGAACCAATGTCTCTCTATCAAGCACTGCATAATAAATCCAAGATAATCACCTCGCATCAACTTTAACCACATTCGCAGTAAAAATATTATCTTGATTCTCTCTACGTTATGATGGAGAACAATGATTACAGTTTTGAACCCATTTGTCTTCCTTCCGTTTAAGGATTTTTCAAAGAGCGTTTGCATCATGTCTTAATGACTATGTTGAAACTGTTAATTATCCAGTACAAATATATACTTTTCTGAAAACCTTATCCGCTACCGTGTGGTCTGCGAAGAATAAGTTGGATTTGTTTCTTGTGCTGGGTTCATTGTTTCTGTTTTTAAGTATTAGTTACTGGAGGAACAAAACATACACAAATTACTTAAATCAAATTCATGAGAATTGACAAAAATGAGAAATTCAGACGATTAAAGATGTCAGAAAGCCTTAGCTTTCCAAGGGCTAAGGTATATACCGGTCTACCTATCATATACATTACAACAATAAAACAAGGAAAGAACAAAAGTCCTGCGATAGCTGTTGACCTAGCCTTTTTAACGCACACAAAAGTCCTGTGATAGCTGTTGACCGGCCTTTTTAACGCTCACAAAAGTCCTGCGATAGCTGTTGACCGGCCTTTTTAACGCACACAAAAGTCCTGCCATAGCTGTTGACCGGCCTTTTTAACGCTCACAAAAGTCCTGCGATAGCTGTTGACCGGCCTTTTTAACGCTCACAAAACGACACTATACAAACTTATACACCTAGCTGACACATGTTATTTTGCATAACCAGTTTTCAGCACCAACTACAGCTTAATGCGAATAAAAATTGATAACTAAATACCGAAGTTACTGTGAAATTAAATTTCTGCAGAAGCGCATTTCGACAACTTATGTCTCTTCAGTGCAGATAAAATCCAAACACCTGGAAATCCATCAAGAAATATGTGTCAAAGCTGATGGAGAACAAATTACCAATAGGATCTAAAAAGTAAAGCCAAAATCAGCTAAGAACAGAGCTATGCAAGAGGGAGATACTCCTTAGGTTACAAAAAAAATTCTGAAATTTAGATATTGCATTTTTTCGAATAAAGTCGGTTTTCGGGCCAGCACCGAAGTACTGGCTACTGGGTTGGTGAATACCCGAATACCCTCGGGGACTAACAGGATTTCCAAGTGTTTGGATTTCATCTGCACTGAAGGGACATAATTTTTCGAAATACGCATATGCTGAATCTAAATTGACAGTAACTTCGGTATTTTGTTATTTGTTACAGTAAAACATGGATTATTCGGTGTACCCGTTAATGATTTCTTTTTTAACCACACCTTGATAATTCCGTATGTCGTGAAATCAAGGCATACATATCTTCCGGTGTGCGACAGTGTTTTACCAGCAGAGTAGGGTCCTTAAGATAGCAGTTTAGCACACTCTGACCCATCTTTCAATCCAACCAAAATTAGGTCTGCCATTTGTTCCTTACGGTCACTGCATAGAAGATCTAACAACATCAAATTTTACTTTCAACTCTGTGACCTTTTACATCAACCAGTCAGAATCCAGTCCTCGTGATTTTGAAGAAATTTGGCTTTGTGATAAAAGCCGACGATTTCAAATGAATCATTGAAACAGAAAGTAAAATGGGGTGCTGTTAGATCTTCCATGCAGTGATTATAGGGAACGATTGGCAGATATAATTTTGATTAGATTGACCCATCTTTCTGAATAACGTTTTGTCACATTCTATTTCTTTTTCAAGAAAGTGGTCAATCGGATGGTAGTCTACTTGTTTTGAGTTTAATTCGTATGTTTTTCATACTTTAAGGAAACGAGACATAGAGAAAGGGGAGGCTTGTTCCTATCGTTATTTATGTTTGCCCC